>ML800021.1:847655-859181 GCA_009831015.1 Picea engelmannii
ATAATTACAACTAATGGCCTAAAGCCGACATAAATAAAATAACATTACTAATCTAATATGCCCCAATTAAGGGGTAATAAATAACATTACTAATCTAATATGCCCCAATTAAGGGGTAATGAGTCAATATTAGGGCTTAACATCTACACAAGAGAAACAACTTATTCTAATAATCTTGGCCAAGCTAGGACCAGAATACACTGTATATGTCTCCAATTTCCATTCTGGAAGATGTCTTTTTGGAACAAATTGGAAAATGCCTACGTTGGCTCAGTTCATTGAGTCTCTTAAACAAGAGCAAACAAAAATTATACATATGGGCCTCATGAAAGATCCCAAAGCACATGCACTCACCATGCAGGATGGAAAAGGGTCATTCAAACAAAATAGGAAGGAGGGATATTCCAAAGCCTTTAATGATTCTTCAGGTTCAAAGACTCTTTAGATTCCAAGAAGAAGAAGAAGGGAAAGCAGTGCACTTACTGCAATAAACCGAATCATGAAGAAACAGATTGATCTTATGGCACATGCACTTCAGCAGATCAACCTTGGAAACTTCATTCCAGAGGGAGTCAAGAAGCAGAAGGAAGAAGATCGTGCTCCTAAGAAAGGTAATCATCATGCTCTTGTTGCAATTAATTCCTCATCTAATTCTTGGATTATAGATTCTGGTGCAACCCATCATATGGCAGCGAAAGAGGAAGTTTTGTCTTCCTTGAGTCCATGCTCAAGACCCCCTATTCTCATGGGGGATGATACTCCAGTAGCAGTAGTAGGAGAAGGGAGAGTGGAACTCTACAATGGTAGTTTTGAGAATGTTTTACATGTTCCAAAGCTTTCTATGAATCTACTCTCAGTTTATCAGATCACTCAGAAAGGAAAAAAGGTTGAATTTACATCAGATTCAGTTTCAGTAATTGACATGCATGACAATTCCATTATTGCAATTGGTGAGGTGGATCACAAGTCAAGGTTGTATAAATTCACTAAGTTTTATGACGATGACTCATCTATTCTACTTACACATAACAAGAGTACTTTGCATGCACCTCCACTGAAACATGCATATACTCGTGTTCTTCCATCAAATTCAGACATCAGAGATGATTCCATACACTCAGATTATGTACATGGAAATAAGCAGGTAGCACATCCAAATAAGAAGCCAGCGTCGAAGCTTCATCAGATGTCCAAGAAGGCACATACCACACTTCAGGCAGCAGGAAACCTTGCAAGGAATCCATTGGATTCGAGGAGGACTCGATCTCAGCATGAGTAGCCTTCTCATGTATTTTCAGCTTCAGAACCTGCAATTCCCATGCATTGCTATATGGTTCAATATACTGATCCACGGAACTACAATAGGGTTGTGCGAAATCCATTATGGAAAGTAGCCATGTAGGAGTATGACTCACTCCTACAGAACCAGACTTGGAATCTGGTTCCACATCCACCAAAAAGGAATATTTTCAGGTGTCGATGGGTCCATAGGATCAAGAAGTACAAGGTCCAACAGGTTGCCAAAGGAATTCATCATATCCATAAAGATTTCTACATATTCATGAAGAATTTCAATGATCAGAAGTTTCAGACATTGCGGGATCGTCTTACAGTGAAGAACACAGTTGCCTAGCAGCTGCCATTTTCTTCTTTTGATACATTATCTTTTGAGGGAGGGTTTTGTTCCCACGTGGTTTTCCCTCTTTCCTCACTTTTATTCAATGTTCAGTAGTTGCATTGAACATGAGTATCTAAAATGGCCTAGTAGTTGGGACTCATTTTTACTTCATAGTGATGTTCAGAGGGGGTGTTGGAAAATTTTATATTTTCAACACACTAGTTCAATGGGAGTAACACTAGTTCATTGGGATTTAATTGACTAGTTCTATTTTTAGACTTTCTAATTTTATCATCACTATTATGCATGCATGCATTCCTAAGGAAATCTAACTGCTTGATTTCTTTTCTTAATTATGGAATGCTTTTCCCTATATATGAGTGTATTCCATTCATTCGTTGTATCATATTGATCATGATCTATGTATCAATCATCAGCTCATTGGAGTAGTGTGAATATATTTTCTCATTATTCCATATTGAATCTCTCTTCTTTTCTTGATAAGCTTTGTTTGTACTTTCTTTAGCTAGATCTCATGTACAGGTTTACATGAAACACTGACAACATCGAGGAGCATTTCTCCTATATTAGGGTTTTCGGTTGTTTGGTTCTTCCACATGCTCTACCTCAATTTTTACCAGAACGATTGGTGTGCCACGAAGTATCACATCAAACTATTCTTGGAGGGATTGGTAAAGAGCTCAAAGCAGTACAAAAAAAGGTATGGTCATATTTTCCCCTGCATATTGGTACATTTTCTCTGTTGGATTTCAGCCATTCGAAAGTGGAAGTCGTTGCCCTAGGAGAAATCAAACTGGTCGATATCAAATTCTAGAAGCACAATCCGCAGAAGATCGTAGGTAACCACATGGCCAGCTGCAATCTAATATGAACATGAAAATTCTCCTCGGGATGAAATATTTTGAGGAGAAAAGTCCTATCAAGAGGTTTTGGATCGAATTCAAGCTCTGACACCAGATAAAATGGTCGAATTTTATAATTTCCAGAAACATCACAGAAATGGCCTCCCCAAAGTATTGCAAGGGGGAATCCTAACACCTCTAGCCACACATCAAATGGATACCCAAGGGTTAGAAACAGGGAGCTCTAGTGGATAGGATGCCCGAGAAAATTTGGAGGAAACTGAGACCTTGATAAAGAAGGCAGAAGAAAAGCCACAGTCCACATCGGGTAAACCAGCAACTGACACAGTCAGGAAGTAGACATCCACTGAGATATGTGGTCCTATCAAATATATCACACCTCTACAGTTTAGTAGAGCTAACCCAATGGCCGAAGCTATATTCATATTAGACCTTACACCTATTTCAGCAGCAGAGGTTCCTCCTTCGGAATTTTTCTTCAGTAAGAAGAGAAGGGTTGTGGCAAAGAGAGATACAAATCAGAAGGAGGGCACAGATATTAAAAGACACATGGTGTTATTAGATGGGTAGGACCTATAAGAAGAATACTTCGCTACAAAGTTCGCAGGCTCACTAGTAGATTTCACTACAGAAAACCAGTTTTCAGTGAGCAACCTGAAGGAGAAGTTGAAGCAGAAAGATTGTTGATAGGCCAATTGAAAAATCAAATAAAAACGGTGGAAAATAATGTCAAGAGTGAGATAAAAAAGGATTTAGAGTAGATTAGAGCCAATGATAGACAGGAAATCCAGCAGCTCAAATCCGTTCTTGATGAGATGCAGAAAAAGTCACAGACAAGCGATGAATTAGTCAGGTAGCTACAAGAGAAGGTAAATTTAACTGAAACAACAGTAGTGGATGTATTAGCTTTCCAAACCCAAACTCTAGAGGTACATAAGGAACTAGAATCAGCACAGCAAATCCTTTTCAATAAGGTGGAAGCTATCCAAAACCACTTTCAGGTGGTAAATCAAGCCTTAGATAACATTTGTTTAAAGGAGAGAGAGGTTATTGCTGCTCGGACCAATTTCCAAGAAGCAGTTGTGTCGTCGACAAGAGAAGGAGTATCTATGGTTTCCAGGTTGTCTGTTTCAGAAAAAATCAGAGGCGATATAATATTGAAGGCCTAGGAAGCCAACATAGTCGAAAGTAAAAAGATGGCTAAAGAAGTCAAAGAGGATTGTGAAGAATATTTTCATTCATTTGACAAAGAGTCATTAGGCCTCGATAAAGATAGTATCTTTGAATTACTAGGACAAGTTGATATAGAAAAGCATCAACTTAACATTCAGACCAACATGGAAGAGGTTCGGGGTGAAATCTTATAATTAAAGTAGATTGATATTACTCAGATAAATAGATGGCTAGTGAAGCCCAGTTTGTAGCTATAGCCTATAGCTTCAGAAGATAGGAGAATGGAAAATAGATTGCCTCAATTAGAAAATAAAATATATGCTTTTGAGGCAAATGAATTCACAGAAACCTTCAGGCTGGTGGTACAATTTGTGAGAAAATGTGTTAAATGTATCGAACAAGGAAAAAACAGCACCTCCGAGAAACAATGAGATAGTATGTACACATCATCTGTACATATAATGATTAGAGATTATCTATTTTTGAGCTGGATAATAGGAAAGAAAAAAAACCTATGCCAGCATGACGAAAAGACAAAAGAGATGCAAGTGAAGCGCTTCATATTTCACTTTTTGTAACCTTTACTATTTTAGAAATAAGGAGAATTCCAACCATTTAGGTTTGAGAACCTTTTTTATAAATACATATTTATAAGAATGAACAAAGGTTGCTTCTTGATGTATTGTAACTAAGAAAACTCATCCTTTGTGAGTATTAATACAAGCGCAGAATGGGGTTCCAAATTTTGTGCAGATTGAGTTATGTGCCCTTCTTGTATTT
Organism: Picea engelmannii; assembly: GCA_009831015.1. Lineage (NCBI taxonomy): Eukaryota > Viridiplantae > Streptophyta > Pinopsida > Pinales > Pinaceae > Picea > Picea engelmannii. The sequence goes on from ML800021.1 coordinate 852,111, forward strand.
CATCTAGTTATCTGATAAGAACACAATTTTTCCTCTGTATTTTCTATCAGTAAATACAAGACCTGCAAGCTACTTGGATCGCTACATCATATATCCTTTCAGGGGTGAATTCCACTCTTTATTATACTATAAACAAGGTAATATTCTTTTGTCTTTGATGCCTTATCTTGTTTAATAGTTCTATAACTTTCTTCATCACCACTCAATTTGATTAATTGACTCAGATGACGAAACACGGCCTCTGTTTTGTTCAACTATTAATTTCATTTGAGGATTTAAATTCTTACATAATTAACAGAAATAAAAATCACTCTTAAAATGAATCATTCCTTAATTCCTAATGCCTGACATTATGCTTTGAGCCTTAAGTTTAATCTCAGGAACAACATATTTTTGGCGTCGTTGTCGGGGATGGAGAAACGAAGTTATTTTTCCCTGGGAGAACGACATGGTAAGTTTCTCTCTTTGATATTGAACAAAGATAGAATACAGTATTAAGGCTAATTTTAATTTTCACTTGGATACTCCACCACTAATAAGTTGGCACTCAGTCGAAGGATTACCAGAAAAAACCCCGACAATAAGCAAACCACACATGTATCTGACCCTGAAAAAATTTTAAACCAAGGGGATACCTTAAGAAAACCACTACTTCCACAAGTAAGGTTTATCAACCCAAACCCACACAGTCTAATGGTAAGGTTCCATGTGAACAATTAACTCCGCAAGAAGGTTCCACCCAAATCCATTTCAGAGAAACATTAGTTGATAGAGTTGAAGCCGAAATCATAAACCCCAAGTTGGTTTTACCTTAGATAAAGACCGAAACTAATTCAATTGCCTCCTTTAATAATAAAGGCAAAAGACCCATCTCGATACCTAATTTGATTGATATTCCATGAGTCCCCGAAATAAAGTTTCCATCTTCCCAAAGTTTCAAAGAATATATCTTAAACTCTGATTCAACTCATGTTGGATCTCCCGTCTATATATCCTGAAAGTCCTAAGAACCTAGTCCTCATCTCTCTTTTCCCCCATTTTCCTATTTTCTGTCTCCTGACGATCAGTTCCCATAACCTCTTTATCTTCATCCTGAAGTAGTTGGAAGGTCACTACACATCTTTGAAAATCCTATCTATAATCTCCAAGCTTCATCCCCTATATTATCAATGGCTATTGTCAGAGGAGGTGGTGTCGGAGGTGTGGGAGGTGGAGGAGGATTAGGTGTTGGAGGGGGGGGAGGAGGCAGTCAAGGACCACCCCCACCTCCTAGAATTTTTGTTGAATTAGTTTATAGGTATGCTCCTTTAGTCCTCCTAGTTCCCCTCCACGATTTACCTGAAAACTATATGAAAAACCTGCCAAAGTTCACAGTAGAAGGAGACTTAACGGCCACTGAACACATAATTTTTTTCGATCAATTTGTTGATATCCTTGGCCTTGAGCACGAGTATGTTTATTCAAGGCTCCTAGTTCAAACTTTCGAAGGACAAGTGAGAACCTGATTCCAAGGGCTACCAGCAGTTTCTATAAGAACATACGACGAGTTAGAAAATGCATTTCTCAGACAATGGGGAGAGAGGAAGGATCACCTTTATTATTTAACCGATTTCGGAGCTTTAAGAAATAAAATTTCAGAAACAGTTCTCAAATTCACTCAGATGTTTAATAAATTGTATAACAAAATTCTAGCTAAGGTTAAACCTTCCCAACCTGCAGCAAAGGTGAATTTCACCAAGGCTTTCGAGCCTAACTTTGCCTTACTGTTGAGGGAAAGGAGATCTAAAAACCTCACAAGAATGTAGGACGATGCCATAGAAATCAAATCAAATATGATGGCATTGGGAAAATTGAAAGATAAAGCTGAAATGGGAAATAAAGAAACCAGATGATTCAAAGAACAAGTAGGACCTTCTGGATCTGGGAGGTCTACGGAATACAAAATGGATGACATGGAAAAAATAATTAAAGAATTATCAAACAAAATATCGAGTATGGAATTAGACCAAACTAAAACAAATCAATTCGGTAAAAAATATTTCAGAAGAAATCCTAACCCTCAAACGCAACAAAGACAAATCAAAAATGAAGATCAAAAGATTCACACCCCCTTTAAAAACAAAAATTTTATAGGAGGATATGACATGCGAAGCTTTGAGGAGTTAGAGGAAGACATGAATAATCTTGTCGATGATGATCAAGAACCTCATTTGACGATGCAATACTATGAAAGGTCTTTAGATGCAGAATACATGTTTAATGATGATAACATAAATATTACAGAATATTTTGATTATCAAGGAATCCCCAACAATATAATGGTCGAGCTTCAACTGAAGTATAATTTAAGGCCTAGGGATAGAAATGTCACAACTGAACAACCAAATAATATATTGACGAGAAGTAAAGTGAGTGAGGCATCTCAATCAGCAATTGAAACACGGACTACCAAGACAAAATTAGTTGAAACGTAGACTGCCAAGACAAAAGCAGTGGAAATTTCGACTATCAAAACAAAGACAACCGAAACAAAAGCAACACAAACTAATAAAACAGAAAAAAGGGAGATAGAGATCCCAACCAGAGAAGCCGAAAAGACAACGGGGAGTTTCAATCTAGAAAATGAGATTAATAAAATCAATATCCATATACCTATGGTTGAACTAGCAAAAAATCCTACATATAAAAAACAAATTGCCAAAATGATAACTTTTTCGGATATTGAAAGTCATGCAGATGTTATAAATTTAGAAGATGATAAACCGACTATAATGTTCGGTCCCCTTTTTGAAAATGCTAGAGATTATGTCGCTCCTTTCTACATCACACTGACTGTGCATGATCATTTGCTCCATAATTTTATGTTAGATTATGGAGCCTCCCACAATGTGATTCCCAAAGCTATTATGGAAAAATTGGGCCTTGAAATTACTAGACCATGCAGAGATTTGTGTTCTTTTGATTCAAGAAAATTTAAATATATGGGTATGATTAAATATTTAGTGGTTAATCTTGCACAGATTCATGTAAAAACTATTTTGATGGATGTGGTTGTTTTTTATATCCCTGCAAAGTATGGAATGTTTTTATCCAAGTATTGGGGCACCAAACTTGGAGGATCCCTTCAACTTGACATGACATACACTACCATCCCAATCTTTGGCGGGCAGTTCACTCGCCTGTACAAAGAAACAAGGTTGGCATATACTATAAGTGAACCACAAAATCCGAATAATTACCATGTGTATGTCGCTGATCAGGATTTAGGAAACTATATATTATCTCTTGATGATGATTTAGATGAATGTATAGAATAAAATTGTACAGAAAAAGAAAAAATAGAAAAAACAAATAAAAATGTAAATAGTGTTGGAGTTTGGAAAATGTATTTCGATGGTGCTTCATCTTGTGAAGGATCAGGAGATAGAGTGTTGTTTGTGGCACTCGGAGATGATTTCATTATTCCCTTTTCCTACAGATTACAGTGGGACATCAATTATACAAATAATGTATGCGAATATGAAGCCCTGGTTTTAGGATTAGAGGTTGCAAGGAAGTTAAAAATTGAAAATTTGATAGTTAATGGTGATGCGAAATTGATCGTGAAATAGATAAATCAATAGTACCAGGCCAAACACCCAAGGTTGAGGTCCTATAGAAATTGTGACTGGGATCTGATTGAGAATTTTTTCTCATCATTTAATATCCACCATATCCCTAGAATGGAGAATCAACAGGCAGGTTCGTTGGCCAAAGAAGTCGCAACGTTTGTACCTCCTACTATCCTCAAACTAAAGTATCACGTAGAAATGAGGCACAGACCCTCCATACCAAATAATGTTCAACACTATCAAGTCTTCGAGGATGATGAGAAAATCAGGCAATTTCTAGAAATGGTGGACGAATTTTATGAAATGCATATTGATCAGGAAAATCAGAATGACCCTTCTTGGATTATGCAGGAAGGTGAAGATACCCAGGAGTTCCAGGATAATATCGCTAATCACCACATGTTGGTACTGAAAAATAATCAGATCCCTAAAGGTATGATTCCTTTGGAAATATTATTCGATCATGATGATATTCCCTTAAAGTCTACTTTGCAGCCTCAGCCTGAAGAGGTTGAAGATTGTAACATAGGCACTAAGGAAACTCCTAATATGGTAAAGATATCTAAATATCTTCCCCCTGAAATGAAAATAAAATATGCTAAGTTACTCAAGTAGTACAAGGATGTTTTCATCTGGTCTTATGATGAATTGAGAACTTATGACACCACCGTAATTGAACACAAAATTCCCTTAAAACAGGGTGTTAAACCTTTCAGGAAGAATCTCGGACAAATAAATCCCATACTACTGCATGTAATAGAAAAGGAAGTGAAAAGGCTCCTAGATGCGAAGATCATTGTTCCACTCAGATATTCCGAGTGGGTAGCCAATCTGGTTTCGATCAGGAAGAAAAACGGTGAAATCAGACTGTGTGTAGATTTCAGAAATTTAAATAGATCATCTCTCAAAGATAATTATCCATTACCTAAAATGGATCACATATTGGAAAACCTGGTCGGAGAAAATAGAATGTCTATGATTGATTCCTTTTCAGGCTATAATCAAATTGTAGTCCACGAGGATGACAAAGAGAAAACCGCATTCACTACCCCATGGGGTATTTTTATGTACGACAAAATGCCATTCGGTTTGATGAACGTGGGATCCACTTTCCAACGAGCTATGGACATCGCCTTTGTCGGTGAAAGAGATAAGTTTGTTGTCATTTATATTGATGATCTAACCATTTTTTCTAAATCTAACGTAGAGCACCTAATACACCTCAAACATATATTTGAGAAATGTCGAAAATTTGGTTTGTATCTGAATCCCAAGAAATCTCACTTTGCAATGCAGGAATGTAAACTCTCGGGCCATACGGTATCTGGAAATGGAATCAAAATCAACCTGAAAGGGGTTGAAGCTATAGATACTATCAATATTCCTAGGAACAGAAAGGAAATACAATCATTTTTAGGAAAAATTAATTTTTTAAGAAGATTCATCCCAAACTTCGTTGAAATTGTAAAATTGATTACAGATATGCTCAAAAAGGACAGCGAGGTCAAATGGAAAACCGAATCCAAAGCGTCATTCAAACGTATCAAGAAATTTATAGGTGAAGCACCAGTACTAGCTAGACTGGATTATGTGAAAGAATTCTTGATTTTATCATTTGCCTCCAAACACACTATTGTGGTCGTGCTCTTACAAAAAAACAATGAAGGTTTCAAGCAGCCAATAGCATTTTTTAGTAAAAGTCTCAAAAATACTAAACTAAAATATGTTATATTGGAAAAACAAGCATACGCAATGGTAAAGGCCCTCAAATATTTCAGGACTTATATACTCCATTCTAAGATAGATGCCTATGTACCAACCAGCGTTGTCAAGGATATATTAGTTCAACCAAATAGTGATGGAAAAAGGGGTCGATGGTTAGCCAAGATTCGGGAATTTAACCTAGAAGTAAAACCGACCAAACTTGTCAAAGGTTAGGGCTTGGCTAAATTACTAGCCGAATCAAATTTTTGAGCACTTGGGATAAATCACCTACAAGACTATGAAGATTTTCCAGACATAGACGAACTTGATGTTACTATACCTGCAACCGAGATCCAAGAAAAATTATCTTCCTCTTCCTGGTATAAAGACATAGCTTCTTACCTTCTAACTCTACAGTGTCCAAGTGATATGACCCCTTCCAAAGCTACACTACTACATATGGGCAGATTATTCCACGAAAATTTTCCACGCTTCAACTAGTTTCATATTTTTTTTAAACAGGGTGGGATTTTCGTCGCTATTGCCATGAAAGTTCATCACAATATCGACGAAAATCTTATTTAAATCTAGTCGGGATTTTCATCGCTATAGCAACGAACTTCCGTGGCAATAGCGACGAAAATTTTGCCTATCTCATTGATCGGTGTTAATGGCTAGTTGACTATTTTATCTCTATATACGTGACTTTAAGAGACTTTGCGACACAATTGCTATAGTTGCGACACTATTCTTGGATTTTTTTGAGTTGTTTATTTTTTCCGTCACCCATTGGTTGAACAAATCCAATTCTCGATCTACATAGCTCAGATTTTGAACTTGCAAGGTTAGTATGTTATTTTTTATTGATGTACTCATTTAACTTGTAAAAAAAAATTCAAATGTCAAAATTTCATTTAGCTTGTTTTTTCCTTTGTAATATATTATAATATGTGTAGTACTATATTTCATGTCTTTGGTTTTTGGATCTAGTTAGTATATTCTATGGAAAAGGGTATGTGGATTCCATAATATTCTAGGTTTATGGAATCCACATACCCTTTTCCCTTCAATTGTAGCTATAATCTCTCTCTCTCTTTTCATTGATAAAGATATGGAATTGCTCTTGAAACTCAACCCTGATCAGTGAAATGATAGTAATTGATTGTCATTTTCTTCTCTCTTTTAATTTTTAAGACCTAACAGAAAAACACCAACAAATCTTGATTGAAGCTTTGATACCACTTTTTACATCCCTAGTACCCAAAATGGATCACACTTGCATAAATTGAAAATAATATAACAGTGACAATAATGGTTGGGATACTTGCACACCTAATGGTTGGCAGCTAGCACTTACTAATTCAATTAAATGAAGGAAGAAATCTACATGAATAAAATATTGAAGTTGATTGTTATATTGATAAATGATAAGTTATGGTATATATAAGGTAGGGAGGAAACTCATGTTTATAACAACAAGGGTAATAGCTACAATATATTGTAACATTTTCCTCTTCCGCATAAATTCTTTGCTATCCTCAACATTTCCCTCTTCCGCGTATAAATTAAGAGAAATATTAATAACATTTCCCTCTTCCACATAAATTATTTTCTATCCTCAACATATTGTAATAAATAATGGGTAGGTTGGCATTAGTGACAAGATAACTTGTTGATATTACATATAATTATTAATGTACGAGAGATCATCCATTATTTAAGCATGCAAAACAAAACCCAAGACTAAATATTGTGG
>ML800021.1:865092-882853 GCA_009831015.1 Picea engelmannii
TCAAGCTTCCCACATGAGCTTATTCTTGGCTCTCCTTTATTAACAACAAAATTATGAAATTTATACTTTAATCCCCCTTCAAGCCTACAATCATCTCAAAGACGCGAGACTTGCATATATATACAAGTTTTGTAAGGTTTTAAACATTTGCCGAAATTTGAGCTAGATGTAGGTAATCCCTTATATTCTTCAAGTACATAAGAGTTTAACTTTAGAGCTATGGTGAAATAAAAACAAAGAGGTCTTAAAGGAAATTGACCATGTGGTTTTGTATATATTTATCATACATCTTGATTACCGAATCAAAATGTTGCAGGATACTTCAATGCATATACTTCAAAATGTTGCAGGATACTTCAATGCCTAAATGAATGTATATATTTATCATATTTATCATACTTCAATGCCTAAACTATGATGTACAATTCCTTATCTTATTTGGGGTATATTATGATTGCACCAACAAAAGTTTCAAGTGTTATGTTATCCAACTCCTTCTTTGTATCAAAGGTTCCACCATTATGTATCATGCAAAATTTGCTTTGATTTCAAATGAAATTGAAAGTTTCATTAGATTTAATATTAATGCATTACAATTATTTCATGTAAAAGCTTCAGTTACTTGGTTTTCAATTGCAATGAATTGAAAGGTTATACTTGCCTTTTCTAATGTGCATTGAAGAGACATTTCATTCCTAAATAATTTGCTAACCCCGTGAATTACCTTGGTTCAATTAAATTATCTTGGATCAACCAATTTACAACAAATTTTATATTTCTTAGGTCAATACAAAATCCACATCCTCTAACTACAAAATCCATATTGTTTTCCAAGCTCATATTTCTTCATGTTGGCTTGCAATTAATTGTGGGTTAATATGGCATTACCATATTACAATGTAATATGGCATTACCATATTACAATGTAATATGGTAATACCATATCTCGTGTAAATTTTTTTTTAAAAACTTAATGCCATCGTCGCAATATCGACGATAGTTCGTTGGAAAAAAATTGCATTTTGACCACTGTGGCAATAGCGACAAACTTTCGTTGCAAGTTGCCATAGGTTTTCGTCGCACATACAGGATCTTTGTCATAACTTTGGTCTTGATGAATCAATGTCGTCTCTATTGCCACAGGTATTTGTCTCAAGTTTCCATGGTTTTTCGTCGCACATACAACATCTGCGTTGTAATTTTTTGACTTGTCATAAATTTTCGTCGCAATTGCGATGAAAATTCCTTGTAATTGCCACGGTTGTTCATTATACTTGCGATGAGGTTTCGTCATAATTGAGATGATGCATAGGGTTAACCGAACTTGAAGGTGGTGACACATGGAGAAATAATTTCATCAATGTTTCCGCGCACACCTAGATCATTGATAGAGTGACTAAATTATTCTGACGAAAAAAAAACTTGGCTTTAGTGGAAATTGTGACGGATAAGTGTGGCAATATCAACGAAAAACCGTCACAAATTTGGTCATATGTACTAGTGCTAGAATGTTGAAGTTGCACGCAGTAAATTATTGTATCATGGATAGCCAACTATATTGGAATGATCCTCTAGGATTTTTATTGAGCTATTTAGTAGAATCTAAAATGGAGAGAGTCATAATTGAATTTCACGAAGGGGTGTGTGGAGGGCATCATGCCTGGAGAGAAATGGCCTATAAAATCAAGAGAGCTAGATATTATTGGATGAAATTATTCACTGATGTGAATGCCAAAGTTAGAGCTTCTAACCCTGCCAACTATTTTCAGGCAAGCAAAAGCTTACGGCCTTACCTTTGGTCCCAGTCAAAACAAAAGCTTTGTTTCAGCAATGGGGTCTGGATTTCATCGGTGAAATACATCCACATTCAAGCGCACAACATAAGTGTATTTTGACCGCTACTAATTATTTCACTAAATGGGTGGAGGACATTCCAATGCGAAACACAACGGACGCAGTGGTGATCAGTTTCTTAGAAGAGAACATTTTATCGAGATTCGGATGCCCGCCGAAAATAGTCACTAATAATGCCCAAGATTTCAAATCCATGGCTATGGTAAGTTTTTTTCAAAAGTACAACATTGTACTAGGACATTCAACGGCCTACCATCCTCAAGGCAATGGATTAGCTGAGTCCTCGAACAAGAGTTTAATCACCATAATTAAAAAAGTGCTCGTTGGCAGTGAAGCAATGTCTATGATATATGTAAGGCTCTTATACATGTATTATAATGCACTATGGTAACTAGTTCTCTTTTCGACTAGATCTACATTCTAAGAAAACACGGGACTCCCTGACTAAAACATTAAAATTACTTTTCTTGATGTGAACAAAATCAAACAGAGTCTGATAGATCAGTTAAGGTTGTTTTGATTATCTTAAGAAAAATTGAAATCAGTTTTAAGAAAAGGAATCCATTAATAAGCCTAAACTCGAGATCGATGAATGATTAAGTTTTTAAATTTTTCAGAGACATGGATGAAGTCCAAAGTCCGTCTATGTGTCCTTTTTCAGAATGTATTTCACAGAAATGCAATAATGACTACATTTACTCAATAAAGGCTACTTGGTCTATTGTTCTTCTGCGTCTCACAGGGAGACGAGATCCTTAGATGGAGCCTATGTTGGAACACATATATATTTATAAAACTTTAGACTTTAATACATTTCATTCTCATTTAAATAAAAACAACACGCGCTTAATTCTCACCATTGATAAAGTCTCCCATTTAATCAAACGATCCTAATCTCTTAACAATTATGGATCCGCCTACTCGTTAATGAGTCAAATAACAAAAGACTACATTTGGAAGATCGGGTTTCAGAGTTTCATGATGCAGGTGCCTCAACATACAACAATTTCAACATCCTAATAGGCGAAGTCACAAAATCGTCTTAAGCATTAAACTAGATTAATTAAGAATAAAAAATGATTAAAGGTTAATTAATCATATCATGATTTCGTGTTTTGTAGATCCTGCCTCGAAAGACTTTCAAAGTCTCGATAGCCAAAATCGTGAAGTTGTATTAGGTTGATCACGATTATTTAAAGGGGTTAAACATGATTAAAGTTAATTAATCACATCGCGATTTCGCATTTCGGGGATTATACCTTGAAATGTCATAAGATATCCCGATATCCGAAGTCATGAAATTTTCTTAACGATAAGTGTGATTAACTGACGCATTAACGATGATTATCACGTAATTAATCATTCACTAAATAATGACTCGGATAAATTCAAATTTCATCTGTGATTTTCCCAAAAATTAATGACATTAATAGTTGATTTACTGCAATCATTCCAAGTGAGATCATAGACCATCGACGAAATCTTACTCATTAAGGAAAATTAAATGCTTCGTCAGTAGAAGTTTTGGAAAATCGACACAATTAAAGGAAAAGGATATTGAATTTCAAATTTCATTGTGCATTTTCACTACGCAGTAAATTTTCAAGGTAATAAACTTTGTGCATTTCTTGTGACAGATATCATAGCTCTGAAACCTAATACCATGGCTCCTCAAAAAGCAACTAAAGCACCTGGTGAAGGGTCAAGCCAGAACACAGATATCCTCTCCGACACCTCACCCAGAAGAATAGACGTCGTTAAATCCTGGACGCAAGTGTTCAATATTCTACAGTATGAATTGGTCAATTTCCCGAACGACTCAGGTGATGATGAGACGGAGGACCTAGCTACCAAATACAAAATTGTTGCCCAGTCAAAGCTACATAAGATAGCGACGGGGCCTAGGCTCTTTCCCTACAACGATATGATCATTTGGGCATTGGAGATTGTGGATATCCCTACTAGAACCATTTTCAATTCACAAAAGGTCGCAGTTGGTTCTTTCCAGGAAGAACATCTACAGGTGATGTAAAAATTGTCTTTGGTATCCAATTTCATTTACAATGTCAGTTTCCTAGTCGACTTTAACAAGAAGGAATGTGACCAATACGGAAAAAACCTTCTCGATTTAATTAAAGACTGGTACTCTCACCCCGAGAAGTTCAGAGCTTATTCTCATGGTATATACCCAGTTGCCACACTAGAACCTCAAATAATGTACATAGCAATGATTGTGTGTAGACTCTACGGGGAAGAATACATAGCCCATTTATTTTTACAGTGGATGCCCATTATGCACACAATGGTCGAGGGTTATTCTTTTGATTAGGTCAGGATATTGTCAAACAGTTTGGTTAAAGAGATTACAACATATGAGTCACTAAAAGACAAGGGGAAACCAACCCAATTTTTCATGTCGATTTATATCATGGACGTCGCATGTTCTATGACGCCTTTTCCATTGATGGGCTAGAGATGGAATCCAAATAGTGTTGAACCCATACATATTTATCATTCGAAGCTTTGGGAAGATAGGGAGAAATATTTCTTTTATGAAATCTGCAACTGGGTGGTGGTGTCGATGCACACCGTAAGATATGGTTACCCACCTCCCAGAATTTTCGACAAAATTGTGACTAATCTGGGAAAGATAGCAGACTGGTACATTGAGGAGAATTTCTCCTATATTAGGGTTTTCAGTTGTTCGATTCCTCCACATGCTCTGCCTAAATTTTTACCAGATCGATTGGTGTTCCTTGAAGTAGCACATCAAACTGTGCTTGGAGGGATTAGTAAGGAGCTCAAAGAAGTACAGAAAAAGGTATGGTCATATTTTCCCCTGCATATTGGTACGTTTTCTCTGCTGGATTTCGGCCATTCAATAGTGGAAATTGTTGCCCTAGGAGAAATCAAATTGGTCGATATTGAATTCAAGAAGAATGATCTGCAAAATATCGTAGGTAACCACATGGCCAGTTGCAATCTGAAAAGATATCAACATGAAGATTCTCCTCAGGATGAAATATTACGAGGAGTGAGGTCCTATCAAGAGGTTTTGGATTGAATTCAAGCTCTGACACCAGATAAAATGGTCAAACTTTATAATTTCCAGAAACATCAAAGAAATGGCCTCCCCAAAGTATTACAAGGGGAAATCCCAACACCTCCAACCACACAGCAAATGGAGACCCAAGGGTTAGAAACAGGGAGCTCTAGTGGACAGGATGCCCAAGAAAATTTGGAGGAAACTGAGACCTTGATAAAGAAGGAAGAGGAAAATCCATAGTCCACATCGGGTAAACCAGCAACTTACACAGTCGTGAAGCAGAGATCCACTGAGATAGGTAGTCCTATCAAATATGTCACACCTCTACAGTTCAGTAGAGGGAACCCGATGTTGAAGTTGTATTCATAGGAGACCTTACACCTATTTCAGTAGTAGAGATTCCTCCTTCAGAATTCTTCTTCAGTAAGAAGAGAAGGGTTGTGGTAAAGAGAGAAACACATCAGAAGGAGGGCATAGTTGTTAAAAGACACATGGTGTTATTATATGGGTAGGCCCTAGAAGAAGAATACTTAGCTACAGAGGTCGCAGGCACGCTGGGATATTTTGCGACAGCAAACCAGTTTTCAGTGAGCAACTTGAAGGAGAAGTTGAAGCAGAAAGATATGTTGATAGGCCAATTGAAAAATCAAATGAAAATGGTGGAAAAGAATGTCAGGAGTGATATCAACAAGGATTTCGAGAAAATTAGAGCCAATGATACACAGGAAATCCAGCAGCTCAAATCCGGTCTTGATGAGATGCAGAAAAAGTCACAAACAAGCAATGAATTAGTCAGGCAGCTGAAAGCGAAGGTAAGTTTAACTGAAAAAGTAGTAGTGCATATATTAGCTCTCCAAACCCGAACTCTAGAAGTACATAAGGAACTGGAATCATCACAGTGAATCCTTTTCAATAAGGTGGAAGCTATCCAAAACCACTTTCAGGTGGTAAATCAAGTCTTAGATAACATTTGTTTAAAGGAGAGAGAGGTTATTGCCACTCGAAAAAAATTCCAAGAAGCAGTTGTGTCATCGGAAAGAGAAGGAGTATCTATGGTTTCCAGGTTGTCTGTTTCAGAGAAAATCATAGGCAATATAATATTGAAGGCATAGGAAGCCAACATAACCAAAAGTAAAAATATGGATAAGGAAGTCAAAGAGACTTGTGAAGAAGTGTTGCCACAGGGACAGACCCAAGGTTCAATGCTACAACAGTGCACCAACAAAGCCCTAACTATTGGCCCTTTCAGAAACACCCACGAAGCAGATGAAATCTCACCCAAGGTAGTGGCAGCGGTGGTTGCAGGACTCAAGTGTCTGCAACCTTAGCTGGGACACAGATCTATGATTATATAGCTTACTAGAGCACTTAGCATCGTTAGTTCCTCAATATACAGTCAATAACCACTTCGCTTATAAGACAGAACTTCATAGTATTCACACTAATCTATGGTATTCAAGCACTTAGCATATACAAATGGATCAGAATGACCATATCAAGCACTAAGCATGAATATCCAGATCATATATAACATTCACATATAATAAGCACCAAGCTTGAATAGATCTATTTAAACATATCAGAGCACTTAGCATATAACATATGAACACATCAAGACAAGAAAAAATCACATCACACAGGGTTTACGTGGTTCACCCCCACCTTGGGGCTACGTCCACCAACTCTTCTTCTTTATTGTATTCAGTCAATCAGTTACAAGCACAGATCCTCAAAACCCTTACTCTGCACAGGACAGAAGATATGCGCAGCTAGCTAGATCCTTCTTCTTCTTCCTTGTGTTATAGCACAAAGCCTTCCACAGTCTCTCACAGTATGCACAGAGCACTTACAATCATTTGATCATGTAGATCTAGCACTTAGCCATTCCTTTTGCACTTAGAACACCGGCCTCTATCAGATAGATGCACTACTACTTCTATCTAGCCTAGGCATCTATTTATATATTACAAAATAGGTCTAAACATGGGTAAACGCATGGGCCAAAATCCCATTCCCGTTACATATACCCAAAAACCCAAAAAAGGGGCCCAAAAGGGGGTCGAGATCCTGTGATCTTCGCTTTGAATTGTGCTCCTCCTTCGACAGGCTGTCGAAGTCCCAAAATAGGTCAACATGACCAAGAAACTCCCAAAACTTGGTCAAGGGCCAACAAGCCCCCAACACTCACCTGTGACTCGTCCCGAGTCACTCAGATCTGAGTAGTTCTGCCTCTAATGCCTCGAGCTTGGATCGAGATGCTTCGACTTGCTTCTTTGTTGTGACCTCTTATTCGGTGAACTCCTGGATCACTACATCATTCATTGGCCCTTCTAGGAATTGTTCTGTTGTGAGGAAAACCTGTTCTAGCTCTACCCCTTGTCTCTCGACCTATGTAAATAGTAGACATGCCTTGTCTTTCATAGGTTGAAGTCTTTGAGTGAATTCCATCACTTTTATTTGAATCATATGGATTTGATATTGAGTTGTGCGTTGTTCTTGATATCTCTTCATCCTTTCTACAGCTGGCAGGGCCTTTAGTTGCGCCTGTAGTGTATCTGCGTTATGCTTCGCTTCTTGGAGCTGTGACTCCAGTGTCTTCAATTTTGGATTTTCAGTGAGATTTTCATAGGCCTGGGCATTGCGGTTACTGAGATGCTTGCACTCCAAGGAAAGAGATTTTAATCTGTCAACTGTATTGTGGGAAGTTTCTTCTCTTTGGTTCCTTATCTCTTGTGAGGTTTCAAGTACTGCGCGGAGCTTTAATTCGGCGATGCGTTGTTGTAGCTTCTGGATTACCTCTTCCAGTTGTACCACCTGTTGTGGAACTTGTTCCTCGATCTATACTCTGATGACTGTCACAGAGAGAAGTGATATGTTGACCCTTTACTTAAATTCAAGTTTCTCGACGAGAAACTATTCCTTGATTTGTTGTAGCTCTACTTTTTCTTCATCCCATTTCGCTTGGAGAGAAAGATTTTCTTTTTCTGTAGCACTTCTTTGGTAATCAAGATATTTTTGTACTTGCGTTAAATCCTGGGTGGCTTGTGTTGTCTCTTCCTAGGCTTGTCGAAAGAGAGCTTCAACTGTATCCGCAATGCTATGTAATTGGGCGGGCTCATCACTTAGTTCTGGTGTTCCAACTGTCAGGGGCGCAGTGGATACTACGTGGCTGGACTGTATTGCCTGCTACACTCCTTGGAGCTCATCCTTAATCTGATTGAATACCTCCTCCTGCTTGGATTCTTGCTTCTCTTCTATCTCTAGCGAAGAATCATTCAATGTTGCGATGATGAAGTCAAATTCGTCTGAGGTGAGGGTGGTCTTGAATTTGGTTCTGGTTGCTTTCATTTTCTTCCTTGAAGAAGGTTTCGAAGGGGAAACCTTCCTTTTCTTCGAGGGATCCTCCTCGTCTATTGGCGATGTAACCTCACCTTTCTTCTATTCGAATTATGTGCCATCATATCCTTTCTCTACTGATATGGACGTGGTCTTCACGGATGTGTTGTCTAAATCGTGGACCTCTCTGGTCTTCTTTATCTTGCTAGGTCCGGCTGTATCCGGCGTAGTTTTGGGGATGTAAACATCGGACATATTTGCGGGGTCAGTTGGAACAAGGAGGTTCGCTAATCATTCCTTGGTAATATCCTCCAAGTCATCCTCCATTAACTTGTAGTATGACTATAGCTGATGTTTATGCTCATCAGCACGTGTTGTGATATAGATAAAATGGCAGTCCACTCTGAATTTCATCAAGGGTATAAACATGTGAAGTGTTTTCGGGGTTATGTGAGGCATGGCTTGTATAGCTACCTTCAACTGGTTATAATACGTGTGGAAGACGTCATTTGAGTGCCACTTCTTGTTGATGTCGATGGAGTACCACAGCGTGCTGAACTTCACAGCCATAGGTTCAAATGGCTCAGTGTCCGAGAAGGTCGCACCTTCTAACATCTCCCACGCGACGAAAGTGATTAGGATAAGAAGCCAGCTGAAGTGGAATTTGTATCCCTAATCCTACGCTTCCCTACAATCTAGTTCTAGTTGGTTCACAAGGTACTTCACCCAGTTCATCTGTAGTCCCTCCGCCCACTTCCCTACGAGGTTGACTACGAATCCAGTTACTTAGGTTAATCAGTTCTTGCGAACTAGATTGCATGCGATCAGCTGACAAGCAAGGCACAATGTGCCGCTCTATATAGAAGCTACCTTGTAGCCTCGCATGCCCTTCTCTACATCATCGTAAGTATCCTTTATCCTCTAGGAAACAACGCAATCTACGGTCTTTTTGGGGTAGAAATATTGTGGGTCAAGGCCTTGCATGCTAAGCCCTGTGATCTAATTGATCAAAGTCGGATCCACTGAGATGCAGTGGTTCAACCATAAGTATCCTCCATGATAGCAGGACAGCAGCAACTTGACGCACGCGTTCACTTCTTGATGCCTCCCGAAGTGAGGAATCTTCATTACATTAATCAGTGTGGACTGCGCGAGGTTCATGGTCCACTGTTGGGGAACGATCTTTGAATTCTTTCCCCTTGTTCTATTCAAGTACTTGTATGGGACTAGAATATTGTACACTTTCATGTCGTTGAGGTTGAAGTCACTAAACTTCAACGCTGCGATCTTATCCTTGTCTACACACACTGCACGTATCCCCTTATAAAGGTACGCAATGACCAATTCATATTCAAAATCTCGAGGCACACTGTCTCATTTTATTGCATTGCTCAAAGGTGGTAGATAAACAGGTAGATATCATCTATGTGCTTCATGCATTTCTCAGCAGCTGGTCGGGATGGTCTAGCTCGAGCAGTAGACGGAGAGGCCTGCAGTCCTCCCGTTGAATATGCTTGTACACCTATAGACACTCCTCTCTCTGAAATGACTCTCTCTATCATCAACTCGATCAAAACTTCCTCAATGGCTTTCTCTACAGCGCTCAATGCTTCCAACATACACACTTGGGGTAAATAATTCGTGGGATCAGAGAACAACTCAGGCATGGTAATGAGATAGCGAATGAGAGCACAATGATCATTGTATAAACTTGTCTTAGTCTGTGGGCTCAAATTATCGATTGGAAAAAGTGTTCTCGGTGCATGGCACGACGAGCTAAATAGGTATTTCGACAACGATTGGCCTGCAATGGGTATGAGCCTCCATTAAATCATGTTCAATCCATTATGGCATGGTCCAATGGTCGGATGATGAACCTTTATTGCTTTTATGTCCATTCGGAGAGGAATTTGAACGAATATATCAGCCCCAATGGCTATATTGCTTCATCATGGCAAAGTTCCATGTGTCGTTGTTCTGATATCTCGGCGAAGCTCCGATTCTGCAATTTTTTTCTTTCTGCGAGGTCTCCTCTAGAACCTCCTGTAAACTTTAAGTGTTAGCCCTCTCTTTCTTAACTTTCTAGCCTTATTTCCAGTGAGCTTCGTCTCGGTAATGCTTTTCTCATTATGATTATTTTCTTCTTTGGTCTTAGTTACTTCGTGTTATTGAAATTATTTCCTAGGGTTCCTGGATAATATTTCTTTTTTGTCTAGGATAGGTAATTCAATCTTCTGAGGATCCTCTAGTGTTCTCTTAGCTTCAAAATTTGGGTTGCTAGTATTAAATATATGCGATCTACTCTCCTATTCCTTAATCGAGTGTGTGATCCTTCTGGTCATAAAGTCTTTTAATTCTTGCTTCTTTTGTTCCAAAACTTCTTCTTCTTCATTTCATTGGGTTTGGTCTCTATCAATCCAATATTTTCCTATTATCATGGTAAACGAGGCGTTGTCTTTGACAAATTTAATAATCTCAAAGTCCTCTTATGTTGAAGTTCCATTGATAGTCATAGGTATCCGAGCGATCCTTCCACATGGGTTTACTAGATTTCCTATGAATAAACTTATTCCTCCTAGTGAAGGGATCATAGCAGGCCTTCCTATAGCTTCCCAGGTTCTCTCTGGCATAATATTCATATGTATTTTTTCATCTAGAACACATTCAATGTCAAAGTCTCCTATTCTTGCTTCAATGCATTCCTTTTCTTTGAAGATCTCGGATAAGCTGACATGTCGGTGGTCATTCAGGGTTTCTTTCATCTGTAGCAATGCTTTCTCTGATTCTTTCTGAGTTTCATCTGTAGGTTTCGGATCTTCCTTAGGGTTTTCTTGATTTAGATTCATTCTTTCAAGCTTAGCAATCATTCTAGTAAAATCCAATACTTCATGGTCTAGAGCTTTACAACAAAGACAACTAGGTCTTCCACCAGGGCATTCCTTAGCAAGATGTCTTGGTCTTCTGCAATTGTAACAGAGGGTTAATTCTCTCTTCATTTTAAATGATCCCCATCTTATTATGTATTGTGCACTAGGATCATATGAGTTAACCTGCAACAATTACTTTCTAGGATCTTGCATCCATTTGTTAGTCCAAACATTCTTTCTATGCATAGGTATAACATATCTTTCACTATTTTTATCAAATCTACTCATATCAAATCTCCTTTCATCTATTAATGACCTATATTTCAAACTAGGATAGACTCTATTAAACAGACCTAGATCCATACTCTAGAAACAAAAATTTCCACTTATCTTACTTCTACAGAGCACAAATCTTTCAGATCTAACACTTTTAACTATTCTTACCTTTATATGAGCACAGATCTTGCAGATCTTACCTCTTTTAGTCAGAAATTTCCACTTTTACCTCTCTTAGAGCACAAAGCGTTTAGATCTTGCTTCTTTCCTTCAGATCTGATCTTATTTTCTTCAGATTGGGATTCTTTCTTTCAGATCTGACCTTCTCTCTTTAGCACAGAGATTTATAAATCAAGTAGAATATTGCACACTAGCGCATAGATCTACACACAGAGATTTCACAATTTCAGGATGAATCTTTGCACAAAGCTTCCTCTTTCTCAGTTCCCAGTAATCACAGTTTCAGGTCCTGGAAACGGAACCATTTTTTGGCACAGGGGCAGACCCAGGGTTAAACGCCACAACAGCACACCAACAAATCCCTAACTACCGGCCCTTTCGGAAACACCTGTGAAGCAGATGAAGTCTCACCTAAGGTAGTGGAAGGGGTGGTTGCAGGACTCAAGTGTCTACAACCTTAGTTGGGACACAGATCTATGATTATACATCTTACTAGAGCATTTAGCATCGTTAGTTCCTCAATATATAGTCAATAACCACTTCACGTATAAGACAGAACTTTGCAGCATTCACACTAATCTACGGTATTCAAGCACTTAGCATATACAAATGGATCAGAATGACCATATCAAGCACTAAGCATGAATATCTAGATCAGATCTAACATTCTCACATATAATAAGCACCAAGCTTGAATAGATCTATCTAAACATATCAGAGCACTTAGAATATAACATATGAACACATCAAGACAAATAATAAAGCACATCATAGAGGGTTTATGTGGTTCACCCCCACCCAGGGGCTACGTCCACCAACTCTTATTCTTTATTGTCTTCAGTCAATCGGTTACAAACACAGAGCATCAAAACCCTTACTGTGCACAGGACAAAAGATCTGCGTAGCTAGCTAGATCCTTCTTCCTTGTGTTACAGCACAAAGCCTTCTACAGTCTCTCACAGTATGCACAGAGCACTTACAATCCATTGATCATGTAGATCTAGCACTTAGCCTTTCCTTTTGCACTTAGCACACCGGCCTCTATCACATAGATGCACTACTACTTCTATCTAGCCTAGGAATCTATTTATATATTACAAAATAGGCATAAACATGGGTAAACCCATGGGACAACATCCCATTCTCGTTACATATTCCCAAAAACCCAAAAAAGGGGGGCAAGATCCTGTGATCTCCACTTCGACTTGTACTCCTCCTTCAATAGGATTTCGAAGTCCCACAATAGGTCAACATGACCAAGAAACTCCCAAGGTCAAGGGCCAACAAGAAGCTTTTCATTCACTTGAAAAAGATTCATTAGGCCTCGACAAAGATATTATCTCTGAAGTACTAGGACAAGTTGATATATCAAAGCATCAACTTAACATTAAGACCAACATGGAAGAGGCTCAAGCCGAAATCTTACAATTAAAGCAGATTGATATTACTCAGATAAATAGATGGCTAGTGAAGCCCAGTTTGTAGCTACAATATATAGCTTCAGAAGATAGGATAATTGAAAATAGATTGCCTCAATTAGAAAATAAATTATATGCTTTTGAGGCAAATGACTTCATAGAACCCTCCAGGCCGGTGGTACAATTTGTGAGAAAATGTGTTAAATATATCGAACAAGGAAAAAATAGCACCTCAGAGAACCAATGAGGTAGTCTATACACGTCATATGTACAGATCATTATTAGAGATTATCTATTTCTGAGCTGGACAACAGGAAAGAAAAAATGCCGCTACTAGCTTGATGAAAAGACAAAATAGATGCAAGTGAAGCACTTCAAATTTCACTTTTTGTAACCTTTACTATTTTAGAAATAAGGAGAATTACAACCATTTAGGGTTAAGAACCTTTTGTATAAATAAATATTTAGAAGAATGAACAAAGGTTTCTTCTTGTCGTATTGTTACTAAGAAAACTCATCCTTTGTGAGTATTAATACAAGCGCAGATAGGGATTCCAAATTTTGTGCAGTTTGAGTTATGTGCCCTTCTTGTATTTCATATTTCCAGTTTTCTTTATGTTACTCCTCGATAAGTGAATGACTACAATTTAGCACAACATCTACTGTGATCATATTTCATTTAGTTATCTGATAAGCAAATTGTTTTTCCTCTGTATTTTCTATCGGCAAATACAAGACCTGCAAGCTACTTTGATCACTATATTATATATCCTTTCAGGGGTGCATTCCACTCTTTCTTCTACTATAAACAAGGTAAGATTCTTCTGTCTTTGATGCCTTATATTGTTTAATAGTCTTGTAACTTTCTTCATCACCACTCAATTTGATTAATTGACTCAGACGACGAAACATGACCTTTGTTCTATTCAACTATTAATTTCATTTGAGGATTTAAATTGTTACATAATTAATGGAAAGAAAAAGCACTCTTAAAATGAATCATTCCTTAATTCATGATGCCTAGCATTATGCTTTGAGCCTTAAGTTTAATCTCAAGAACAACACCACTAATGAATATGATCAATTATGTAGGTGGAAGAGGATTTCCAGAATGAGGTCAAAATATTTGTACTGGTCTCATACTGTATAGGCAACTGGAAATGCATCAGGAAAGCCATGGAAAGAGAATTAAAGTTGAAAAAAGAGTTACGCGGAAGCTCAATATACCATTTCATTGTTGCGCCTATAAGTGTTCTCTGAAAAATCCTTAGATGAATGGAATAATCAATCAAAGAGTTGGAAGAAAACCATAAATGGAAAGTCATAACATGATTGTTAGGATCTTCCCTGTGTTTTTCGTCGAATTTCAGGATGTCGGACAGTAATTTGGCAGGGATGGCTGGCCAAAATGGGGCATGTTGAATGGGATCATTTTCCAAATGTGACAAATCTAGAAGATCTAACGTAGCCAAAAATGGAAGTTGTTGATTATTGTGTGGATATTGGTAGTAACCATGTCGCATGGGAACACCAGTAGGACCATATCCAGGTTGTGGCGAGATAGAAAAATGAGATGTTCTTACAATGTATGGTGGCTTTCCTAGTTATCCACCCATGTAAGGTGGTTTTCCTGATTGTCCTCCCATGTATGGTGGTTGTCCTAGTTGTCCACCCATGTACTGTGATTAAACATATGGACCTCCTACACACTGATATTGACCTAATGCCCCCCCATGTGTTGCAGTTGGCTTGATGGGCCTACCATACACTATTGTTTTGGAATAGTGGGGCTTATGGATTGATAGGGAAAAGTTCCTTGCTGAGGAATTCTCATCGGATTGGGTTGAGCCCACAAAGGATTAGCAACTCCTAGATATGGATGTCCAGGATAAATGGTCGTAGGTATAAAAGGACTTGCAGGAGTGGCTTACCCCCAGGATTGTTGATGTTGCAACCACATAGGTTTCCCCCCAATAAAAATTTTCCCTTCAGCTAAAGGTTTCCCCCTAGCTAAAGGTTGGCCTCCCATTGAAGATTGACCTCCAATGTAGGGTGTACTCATCTGCAAGGTTTGATATGGAGTTTGAGTATCTTTTGTAACGATGGTTGAGTGAACAACTTGACTGTCATCTATCTAACCGATGGGACGACCAAGTGAATAAATTGGTGTGTACATGTTTGGAAATGGTGAAGCGGGAATATTACCCAACCCATGTGAGAAGGAAGATATATTGGCAACTGGTTGTGTCAGATTTACATGGGTCACCGATGTTCCCTGTAAAGAATAAGCACCAAAAATATCAACTATATGAGTTGTGGATAAAGATAAAGTCCCAAGTCCTTCAGGAAAACCAAAAATCGGTAGGTTCATGCCAAAAGATGTTGTAGTGGTTGAACCGGGTGATAAATTGTAAGAAGAATAGGAATCAAAATATATCCTAGATGGTGGATCAATGAGTGGTCGGTTGAGTGGATCAGTAAAAAGAGGATTTGTGTAATATGCAAGGCTTTATGCGAAGGTTGTGACCGGTTCTTCTATGTGTTGGATATTTCCAAGAGCCACATTCACGGTCTCAGAAGTTTGATCTTTGATCATTCCTTCATAAGAAACATTGTGTTGAGGTTCTTGAAATTTAGGATTCATACCTTGTGTATTGTGATATATTTGATCCTAAGGCCAACTACAAAATTCAAAGAAATGCACTCCTAAAAAAACTACAAGCAATCAACCAAGCAACAATAGGTTCAAGGATCTTATGAATATGGGATATAAATCCACCAGTGAATAAATGAGAAGTAGTTACCCTGACCCCCACGTAACAGCCCTTCTCGGTGCAAGAAACCCCCGCTTTCGCGGGATCACCCTCCAAGGGTATTGAAAGTGTGATACAATTTCTACCCCAGGTACCATGGGAATCCCCCCACAGTCACCTCTATAGATACCTAATAAAGGCCACTAAGGTGACCAACTCGCAATCAGCCTTCAGGCGGGTACAGTCGACAGTCGGGACCAAACATATGGGAAGGATATCAAAGTCTGAAATTTTTCTAGAGGATTGAATACAAGTGGACTGGGAAAACTCCTAAGGACCTCGAATGGATTCGATATTCACGAAGCACCAAGACCAAATGAAACTACTGACACTTCAAGAAAAAACCCCAGTATAAGCTATTTCCACTGGGATTTGTCAAGCTTTGGAGGGGTAATATTTGTTGCTCTTCCGCACACGACCTCCTGTTTATCCCCTTTGTTAGAGGGGGTTATGGGTTATGCTTATACGAAAAATGGATTTGTTCGCTCTTTAGTGCTATACAATCTATTTAGTAGTCTTGCACAATTTACTCACTTTTCCTAGTCCAAAGACCCTAATCATGTGCTACTGTTGGTGCGCCAAAACCAAAAAATGTCTAGTGGATTTTATTAGCGTGTGGTTAATTTTAATGTCTTTTTACTCAGAAGGTTGATGGAGATGACATTGATGATGTGTGAGACTCGACTCCAATAGATTGCAAAAGAATGAGATGCAATTCTTTCTTTTAAATGAATTCCATGTATGGGAAGGAGAAGAGTTATATTCTTCTTAACACAAGCAAGCACTCAAAACTATGCAAAATTTCAATTTATGTAACAACCCTAATTAATTATTTAATTATCATGAATGATAAATATTAGTTTAATGAATTATTAAATAGATTTATGGACACTTTATTATAATATTATTATTATTGGTAGTTGAACCAAATAATGGGAGGGATAAGGTGGTTGAGGAATTAATGGGGGGTAAGGCGGTTGGGGAAATGGATTCTAGGGAGGAAGATAAGGGAGAAGGCAGAACTAGGGGGAGGCATCTTTTGGTTTTGGGGGGATATTTTGGTTTATGGAAAGTTAATAAAATTGGTAGAGGAAGAAGGAGGAGGGCAGGAAACAGTTTCTGGCTGCAACAGTTTTGCTTACAGTTTTGCTTGAAGACTCTCACAAGGGCACCGTGGTTGTTGGGAATTTTGGGCTCAAGGGCCAGGAAACCATAAAGATTCCTAGCGATAGGGAGTCGGAGAGGTTGTTCCTAGTTGGTTGGGAGGTTACTCAATTTGGGAAGGATTCATCAGTTTGGGGAGGATTCATCGGTTTGGGCAGGATTCATCAGCTTCAGGTTGAGGTAAATACCTCATGCTCATTATGTTATTGTTCATTATTATGTTGTTCATTATGCTCATTATATTGTTGTTCATTATGCTCATTATGTTGTTGTTCATTATTATACTGTTGAACATTATTATTATTATGGAACAGTAAAGAAAGAAGTAAATTAGAAAGAAATTATGTATTTATATTTTTTTTTATGAGGCTCTGTATGAACAGGCCTTACAAATGGTATCAGAGCCCTAGTTTAAAAATTGGAGCCTAGGCCTACTAGGCTAAATGTTATGCCCTATGTTCCATAAACAACCATGAAAACCTGGGCATGAAGCCTTGAAACCCTTACATCCCTTAAACAACAACAAAAAAAAAAAAAAAACCTACATCCCTTTAACAACCAAAATAACCCAGAAATGGAAAGAGTCCAAAACTGGAAATAACCTAAAAACTAAGCCAAAAAAAAAACTGTAAGAATACCTAAAGAATGAAATGAATTACAAGAAAGAAATCATGCACTCTATCCAACTCCTTGTCTTTTCTGTAGTCTATCCAACCCCCTATCCACCTGTTCAAGCTCCACACAACCTACAAACCAAGCAGGCAAAAAAAATAAAAATAAAAAATTAACACTGGTTTTAAATAAATA
>ML800021.1:914986-926298 GCA_009831015.1 Picea engelmannii
ACATTAGACATGTTCACATTATTAACTAGGCCTTAGTTATTAATATTGGCCTTTATTATATGGAAAAATATATTATTCTACCTATGTGAGGGGTTAGGGAGGTTAGTTCCCTAACAAAAACAGGAAAAAATGTTATTCTACCCATGTAACTTTAGGAATAAAGGTGTGGAGGGGCTTAGGGGGAAATAGGGAATGGGGGCCTAAAATTGAAAGTGTTTTGAGGCATAACGCAGTGGTTAGGGCACTAGGATGAATGTGTAGGGGTTTCCCCCTCCCCCCCAAGGAAGAGGTATTGTAATAGGTCCCCTTATAAAACTATGTGTCTCTCCCACACTCTTCCTCTCTCTCTCCCCCACTATCCCCCCCTCTTTCCCTCTTTACCTCTCTCTCTCCCCCACTGTCCCCCCCTCTTTCCCTCTTTACCTCTCTCTCTCCCTCCCTCTCTCTCTCTACCCCCTCACTATCTCTCCCTATCACTTTCTGCCTCACACACGTTCTCTCTCTCTCTCTCTCTCTCTCTCTCTCTCTCTCTCTAGAATTATGAAAGGGGAGAAAAGATGTTATTGAGAGGTTTTTGTCATAAAATTATGCTAAATAAAGATACAATGAAGATACAATGTCAGATCAGCTAAAGCATTTTGGCAGCAGAAGCACTGAGAAATGTATTTTTATATATTCTTGATAATAAAAATGCAATTTTTTTAATGTGGAAATATCATTGCATCTTTGTTGATATATATATATATATCATTGCATCTTTGTTGAAATTTATTCAGACATATAACAAATTTGTTCAATCTAGAATATTTTAAAAAGCTAGGAGGATTGTAAACAAAACAAAAAAACACGGAAGAAGAAATAAAAAGATAAGTGTTGATAAATTTGTTTGTGTTTCTGTTCATTTGCATCTCATTGATTATTATTATAATATATTGCATATTGTTTCTAATTAATTGTTTATTATTTTTGTCTATTGTATCTAATTCAATGCCAAAATCAAAAGAAATAGTATAAGTAAATAAGAAGAAGTAGTAAGAAACACACTAGAAGCAATTCAACAAAAACAGTTTGAAAGGTATGTTCATATCGATAATCAAGACAATATATATCTCGAACATACATTGTAATATATATTGATCATGTACTATCTAGAACTTATATTGTAATATGTATTGATTTGAAAATGTTATATAATATATTATATATTTTTAATTCTTGCACAGTTAATGAGAAAAAGTTTCAAGGAAGAAATCAGGGATCAATTGTCAAGTTTCACATAGTTATGAAAAACACACATTTATTATGTATTGTGTCTTTTTTTATGATCAATAAAAAAAAATCAAACATAATAAAATTCATTTCAATTTCCAAGTTCTACACAATTATGAATAAAAATATATTTATTATGTTTTTTTATAGTGTGAGTATTTCCTATGTAAACTCCTAGGTTAACATTTTCAAGTATAGTATTATATTTTTTATTATATGCAATTATTATGAATAGGCCTAAGTTCGCATCTCCAAGTATAGTAGCAATAGAAGACTTGAAGAGTTGTAGAACTAGATAAGTATTAGTTGGAGACATCATGATTATATACAGTACATATTTAGACAAAGTATATAGAACACATTAGATTTGGTCTGTTGATATGATAGATGACAAGGTTAAGATGACAGACTCATTGACTATTCCTACTCATTTTATTTGAAAAGATAAATAAAATATTCTACCAGGAAATGGCATATCCATTACATACTTTAAAAAATTTCCAAAAATTAACTATGATCATGGTGATTGTGATCGTATTATATCAGTAGATGAATCAAGTGTTGTGGAAACAAAACCTACATTTTACAAAGAAATTAGAATACAATTTGATCACATACACAACAATTAAATAGCTTGCAAAAAAGACAGATATCTACCCAATTGGAATAATTGGGGAAGTTACCACACTTGCTGGAAACGTAGGGATTGAATACACTTTATATATAAAAGATGGCAATTTAGACAATGAGAAAGCAATAAGACCATATTCATAGTATATTCCATATTTAGTTTTTTAACTTTTAAATATTATACATTTTCAATTAAAAAACATAACCGCTCCAATTATTTGAAAAAAAATCCACATTTTTTCACATCAATGGAACACTAACTACAAAAGAAGAGTTTCCCATAATGTTGTTCAAAAATGTAACAAAAAAGAGAGATATAAAGGAAAAGGCATTCCTCACAACACAATCTACATTTATAATAGAATTGAGAACATAAGCAATACAAGATCTGATTAAAAAAAAAAAACATTCTGCTCAATAAATGTGGTAAGTACCAATATACAAATGCAATCACAAATTTCAGAGTCTTGATTATTTATAAACACATATATTATATTGTATTGGATATTAACTATTACATTATGTAAACAGGTTGAAGATACATTCACAGCAGCAAATGCCAAATGTAATTTTTCTATTGACATGTCTACATTAATAAAAGACGAGATGATTGATTGTCTCAAGTGCAATCAAAAATGCCCTTATCTATGGACATTGTTTAAATGTCACTATCAAAACCATAAAAAGCAATATTGTACAATGCACTATTAGGGATTGTATATTGCAAGAGCTACTTCCTAACCTAACACAAATGTCATATGAAGTATGTCTTCAAAGAAATCCAAGTATAGTCTATATGCTAGCCAATTTCCAAATGCATAGTAGCTTTACACTCAATGAGGACAATGTAGTCCT
Organism: Picea engelmannii; assembly: GCA_009831015.1. NCBI lineage: Eukaryota > Viridiplantae > Streptophyta > Pinopsida > Pinales > Pinaceae > Picea > Picea engelmannii. The sequence continues at coordinate 917,741 of ML800021.1, forward strand.
ACATATACACTGAAAAATGGTAAAGAAAACAATTTCATTTATGAACAAGAAAACTTGAATTGTTTTTTTTCACTTACTGATATAGAAATTGTCGTGACTTAGTTTTCATTTTGCAGATTAAAAGAATATGGATATACCTCGTCATCTATTTATGAATAGTTGCAATAAGGAAAAAAACTTTAGCAATCAACTAAGAATTCATTTGCAAATTAATTGCCATCTATTCGAGGGACTGAATTGTCATTTTGTATCAAGATTAAAGATCTTCCTGTACTTTTGAGTTAACTCCCACATTTTATGGAATTTGGCATGTAAAAAAATATTATTTCATAAAATTTGGCATATACAAAAATATTATACTTCTTGCATTACGCTTTTTGTAGATACTTTGACTTGTACAATAATATTATTTCAATCTTACACTATACTCATACTTTATGTCATATTGACTTCCATGTCGACTTCAAACTAATCAACGACGGAGACATCACCAGTATAGTGACACTTGTTTTAATTGAATGGACCTTCTCATTATAGGAGCAATCCATGTTATATATCGGTGACCTCGGTGACCTCACACATGGAGCCCCTTTTAACATGGAGATATATTAGTATATGTGGACGAGGTCATCTTCTTTTTTCAATGAAGTATGTCAACTTGTTATGAGTGCTACCCAAACCCATTCTTTTTCCAATGAAGTATGTCAACTTGTTATGAGTGCTACCCAAACCCATAAGATGGCACATATGTGGAGGTGAATTAAACATTCTTTATTATGGGAAATTTTCTCCTTTCATCCCACCAATTGGCCAAACCATGGGTTAGTCATTTGCACCTTTGTTCATGAATATATGGAAATGATGTCATGGTGGGCATTTATCTTGACGCTTTTGTTTTATCTAGCATATTATATGGCATTATCACATTTGGTTATCATTATGCACCCCGTACAAAAGCATTTAATGTTCTATATTCTGGGATATATATCATCTAATTTAAGACACCTTTAGATCGAACAGTATATATTCCAACATATAGAGAACTAAATATTTGGTTGTGGGGTACATATTGTTTGTTGTCGCATATTTTGTTACATGGATCCACATAATTATTGGTAGTCTCGCATATTATGGAACTGCCTTTTATTATGGAATCATGGGTCCACATGTTCACTCACAAATTGTAGCATAGAATGGGGTGGTATCATACCTTATGGCATGGACATGATTGTTGTGTGGTGAAGCAATTTTGTTCCCGAGCTAAACTTATTGACTAGTTGATGGTGTCCCCTCTCTTCACGTGGATTTTTTACATGGGTATGGGTGCTTGACTCCTTGAGACTTGGAGATACATTTGTGGGCCATCACTTCATTTTCTATATAAACATAATCACCTTAGCTTTCATTACACATTTTTATGATATATTTGGTGGGACATTTCATCTTGGACAACCACACATAACACTTGTGGTTGGTTACACATTTGTTAAGAATTGTTAGAAGAGCAACTTATTTTGGAGGGGTTGAGGGTACATATTGGAGCTTGTTGACGGGATCAACTATTTTGGTACTTGATATAACCACTTCATTGTTTATTTATTGTTAATTTGTTTCATGGAATTGATTACGTGAAAACAATATTGTATTGTTTTTCTAGCGTGTTTTATAGAAAGTAGACCTCAAAAACTCATTACTACTTTTAGTCAAAAAGTCGGAGGAAAACAATCAATTGTTCATTGTAAAGAGATGGAGTTGAAACTTATACAAGGGTTCCCTCTCCATTTGATATATGGTTGGATTTGGGAGAAATCCCTTGGAGCTTAATGGAATATATATTGTATGTGTTTGAAGGATCAATAAAAAATTGTGGGTGAGGACATATTTTGAACTTTAATGCTATCTTTCTTGTTGGAATTATCTTGACATGTGCTCATAGAGTCGTGAATTGGGCAACGCCCTTCATTTTTCTTGTATGTTATCAATGGAGTATTGTTTATAATTTGCATGTTTCTCTACTCTAAGATGGGCGTACATACTTATTATTCCTAATAACCATAATCTTCACGAGCATTGGAGTTAATCTGCACTTGTAATATCTTTAGTTGTATTTCTGCAATTTGGGAAAGCTAGGAAATGGTTGTTGTAGTGTGTATGTTTCAGCCTCAATGGCAATTATTCCTCATTAAGATAACCTCTCATTGAGCTTTGATTTGATCCCAATTGCCCACTTGATAAGACACTAGTCTTCGATCCACTCATCCATCTTATATCTTAAAACATATGAAATTGTTTTGCTATAACTTTCTCTTCATTTCACCTTGGAATTTATTGCATAAATTCAAGTAATCATATTCCAGGGAAGGCAACTTTAGGCCAGAGGAGAGTCGACCTAAAGTGTGAAGAGGGTTTGTGGTGACATTAGCATCCCTCTTAGTTCCTCCAAGATCTCACTTGAGCTTTAGGACTTTATCTCAAAAAGTGAAGTTATGAGAGGTAACAAGGAGGATAAGGAAAGCAAGAAAGGATACAAGATGGATAAAGAATAACTAAGTCCAAGTAAGAAAGATTTCAGTAATGTGAAAAGTTTTAGGTGTTACCAAAAGGGACGATATCTAGAAAAAAAGAAAAGGGGAGGCCAAACAACAGAAACAAGTTACAGGAAGTTAAAGGATTATCACAAGAGTAGATGAGTTGTTAATTAGTTGAGCAAAGTGAAATGTATACTTTGCAATTTATATTTCGCGCTGAGAGCAAAGTTGAAAGCTCGCATGAAATAGATCTAGGGAACCTCAATGTCGAGGTGAAATTTATAAATTTGCATTAGTTGTAATAAATAGATTTTTCAACACTAGTATAATTCCTACCACGATATTGTAAATGATTTCTATATCCTCTTGCATCTATTTAAATGTATGTAATGAGATGAAGCATAAGGGATATTGTGACTACGGTTGTATATTGTGCATGTTGAAATTAGTAATGAGTATCTAGTTCACAACTTTTATTTTCTTGCATGTGGTAATAGTACGCATTTATAGTGTGTGTTAGTAAAGTTGTAAGCTTGAAAAAAAAAGTTAACAATGACTTTCTTCATGGAACATTTAGAGGGGTATTATGTAAGTGGTCCATAAAGGGTTGTAAAATGTTACATATGTAAGGGTTTTAAAAGATGTCATATCAACACAATAGATTTTGAACAAAAGAAAGCGCTTTTCAAAAGTGAAGTTGTAACACCCTGTTTCCCCCAGTTTGTAAAATAACTATACTGGCCAAGAACTGTGGCAAACTCAAAAATGTGAATGTGTGATGTAAATGGACCTTGTGAAAAAAGTTGATGAATGTGAATAATATTATGAATATATATATTGCGGGACTGTTGAGAGAGGATATGCTGAAAAAAAGACCACGATGGTTGAAGAAAGGTGGTGGAAGGCACCTGGAAAAGTGGCGTTAATTTCCACCGAAACCAATACCGTATTTGGACTTCACTGGCCCGGAGAACCAAGAGCAGCTCGCTGACCTGAAATAAATTACTCGCAGGTTGGTAGGTAGACGGCTCCTCAAGAATTAATGAGGGATGGGGGAAAAGAACCGCCCATCCGTAGGAGCCTCGGGCCTGACCACCGCGAGGGAAATCGCACCACACACAACCTCGCAAGGGAAAAATGTGTGAGGAAGAAGCACGGAGGGGGCAGACACGAGAGAGGAAGAACTCTGGCAAAATATGCAGAGTGAGTGATAGCGGAGAAGGAGAGTAACCTTCGTTCTCTGTCACTGGCAGACATAGACGCAGTCTCGCAGTATCGTGGTCTCAGCGCGGGGGTGGCTAGTAGTAAATCCGTTGGGAGTCGTTGAGCCTACGGTTGGGTGGAAACGAGCACCCCTCTCAGCAGTTGCATCACCTCTGGTGTTTTTCTGATAAGTGTTTTGTCTCTGGCATCTTGAAATATATTTATTCTAACATTTATGCTCATAAGCTGTAAAATTGTGAATGATTTCAATGTAAGAATGTATGTATGGTGTTTCGATTAGTAATGGTTGTTGCAAGTTTATAATGGAAAGACTACGTATGGCTTATGTTTTCATAAATCGTTATTTATATGCATACCGATCTAAATCAAACTTCACCTCTGGTTCTCGAGAGAGAGATACCCTTATCTGCCTCAGAGAGTACCCTGGGCAAACCTCCCCATAGAGATACCCTCCTTGAAAAGCCCATCAAGAACCTAGAAAGAGGATGCGAAGGCGCAAGGCCTTAGTAACCCTGCACGAGGAGGAACGATCCTCTTGAAATCCCAAGATGAGTGTGTAGGGATAAGTATCGTTTGATGGGCGAGATCCTGTCGGAAGATCTGCGGTCGCTCACGGCCGTTAGATTGGAAGGAGAAGAGGGGGCGTTAAATGCCTCAACCCCTTTCCTTTGTTTTTTTTTTCACGAGTAGCGAAGAGACCGGGACCGTCGATCCCTAAGGTCCGTAAGAATATCTAGACCGTTGGTTTTTCCACGTCCAGGGAGCAATGGAAGAGTGCATGGCGTTGGGACCGATCTGAACCGTCTGATCTTAGCTAGAAAACCCGACAATCGTTAGATTTGTAGGGAGATAGATGAGGGTTAAGCCCTCGTGAATAGGAGTGAAAGTCCCGAAATAGATCTGGGTCGTCCGATTAAAGGAGTCCACGTATTGCAAGATTACTCATTTCGAGAAATCGAAGATCGTGAATTCGGGAGTCTCGTTGACAAGGGATCGGGCTCTCGTATTGATAAGTCCCGAAAGGAATAAGACTATGGTCTTATGAGAAGCGGCCATACTGGCCAAGGCATAGATCAGCAGAGCTAGTGCAGTTATGCACAGGCTCCCTGTAAAGCAAGTAGGGACCGAGACCCACTCAAGTCCTAGACTTGATGAAGGAGAGCAATAGATGTGTTGAGGACTCTTTTAAGAGTCAAACCCAGGAGAAAGAGCGCAAAGCTCCCAAGTCCCTCATAGTTGACGAAGCTCAGGAAAAATAACACCTGGTCGAATGCACAGACCCTGTAGGAATTCACAGAGGTCGAGGAAATCTTTCACGGCTTCAGAGGAGAGAAGCTCAGGAGGGATAGTGTGGTCTTGTGCACAGAGCCATAACTGCGAAGGTCGCAGAGGAAAAGCAAAGGCCGAGACCTTTGATACTTAAGAAATCTCCCAAGGAGAAGGAAGAGAAGTGCAAGCTCAAGGAAGAGCTACAACTGTCGTTAGATTAGCTCGAGCAAAATAGATCTGGGTCGTCGAAAATGTACGTCCAGACGCGTGCAGAAGAGAGAAGAAACGGACGGCAGAGACACTTCGAGATAGAAGTGGCAAACAGTCGATAATCGTTGGATCATGCAGAGTTGCAAGGCGGTTAGGGTTCCGAGTTCGAGATCTCGCATCTCGGGGTTTCGTAAGAAGAGAGCGCAAGGGTTGGGTGCTTCAACCCGCGAAGTCGCGAAGTGCGAAACGCGAGAAGGAGAATCTGAACCGTTGAATCCAGGAACAGGAGGACCGTTGGATCAGAATTCCGTGGAGATATCATATATCGAGAATTCGGGGGTTCGGAGGTTGGAAGGGGCCACTTTCGACCGTAGAAGTCGCGAAGCGCTGAGAGCCGAGGCCCGTGAGAACACGTGGCACATCCATCAGGTGGGGCCCACGTGGCCGACGGGTGGACACGCGTCGCCTGGGAAGGAGTCAACACTCTGTTGACTTATCGCATCTTGGAGGTTCGCGAGATAGGAGCATGAAGGCTCGATGCCCTAACTCGCGATGTTGTGATTTGCGAGAAGTGCAAAACGGAAGTCGAACCATCGCTAACTTTCACGTCTCGGGACTTCGAAGAAGAAGAGCACGAGAACTCGACACTTCAACCTGGGAGGTTGCAAGTAGCGAAAAATGTCAAAGAGAAGTCCCGAAGGAATCTGGACCGTCCACCAAGGGAGACGTGTGGTGAGCGATCAGAGTTCAGGGAAAGTTCTGAAATCCTGTGGACCGTTGGATCCACACTATCAAGGACCGTTGATCTCCTATACGGATCCCCGTACCGGAATCCGGAAATTTGCATGACATGGGTTTTTTAGATCGTTACATCTCGAACCCTTGGGCACCGAAATCCCGAAGGGATCCAAACCGTCAGATCAGGGGAGGTTTACAGTCGTTGATCTCCCTTTGGAGGGAAACTTGGGAGACTTCGTGGCTTTCGGGGATCCTGATCCTCGAGAATTCGGCAAAAAAAAATTATGATGGTGGAGGGTATGTGATAGAAGTGTTGATAGCAAGAAACAATTGCAAACAGAAATAACACTACACACTAAGGTTGTGAAACAACTTAGGAGAGATATGAAGAGAAGAACTAATTAGAGCGACTAGATATCAAGTGAGCTTTGTGTGAATCAAAACATTTTGAAAATGTTGAACTGAAAACGAGACCAAATCAAGTGGTGTTTACAAGCAGACAAACTAAGACGAGTTTCATTTGAAAAATTATAAACCCAACCAAGCTCAAGATGAAGGATGACCAACCCACAAACTCTGAGTAGCACAAGGTAAGGCATTTTATAAACTCAAAAAGCATGAATCACAAGTTTCAATTTTTTAACCACTCAATCTTAGGGAGGATGATGAAATTGCAAATATGATGAACTTGTAACCACTACCATGGTGGATGTGTGAAATTGGAAATGCTTGAGTCTTGAGTGGGATGGATGTGGCAAGGCCCAACCCAAACAAGAAGTCATGGAGTGTAAGCGAGTGTAAGCGAGCTCGTTAATAATGAGCAAGCCTTCTATTTCAATTCATCAGAAATGCAAGAAAATGTAACACTTCTAAGACATTGTATTGTGCAACACCCCCTCACCAAACACATAAATGAATAACGAAGAAGTTTTTTGTAGCAATCCCAAAAAACCCTTTTATGCAACTCATATTGTAGTCTCTCAACCTTTATTTTGTCCCTCTTGCACTAAATAACTTTGTCAAGGCAAATTACAACCTAGATCTATGGGTTTGATGAGAAATGGCAAACGAAATCCCCCTCCCATAGTACACTAATACTTAATTGAAGGGGAGATAAGAACTTTTAGTATGAAACATGACCACATGTGGCATAGAACACTAGCATTGGAAAGATGGTTTGATAGAAACACTTGCATGTTAAAAAACTAGTACATAACGTAACAAAGTGTCAAAGCAAATGAGGAGATAAGAACTTTTAGTGATGAAACATGGCAACATGAGGCATAGAACACTAGTATTGGAAAGATGGTTTGTTAGAAACACTCGGAAGCCAACTCTCCAACAACCCCAGAGGAACGCCAGGTCTCTATATCTCTAGGAAGGATTGGCTCTTCATAAGATCTCTTGAAGTCAGTAGGCATTTCAATGGAATGTCTTCCCCCGTTCAAATATTCCTTGAATGCACCAACACTACCTTCTATTACTAAATTGCCCATCCGAATAGGCTACGTTCGAACTCTCTATCATCTTAAGACACCCACTTTGGTCCCTGCGTAGATGAGTGAAGGTATGAATGAGGCAGTTATAACTAGGAGACCGAGGTCCTCGATAACAGGACATAGAAACTCCTTATTCAGCATGTTAAAGAGCTAGAAGGTAACATAACACAACATCAAAACAAACTACATTAAGCATGTTAACATATACATGTGCTAAACCATGATGCATTACAAAAAAGCATGTGTATTTCTTGAAATATTTCATAGAAATTGATTATTCAAGACCAATTAAAATCAAAGGTCAAAATCAAATTATTGAAGAATAATGTTGTGGAGAGTATTTTAAGACTAATGTTGTGGAGCAAAAACAATTGTATTTAAAAAAATAAAAAGAAAGCTTTTGAAAGGGTTTGAAGATTGATGTATGTATGCAGGTGCCCACTTTAAATCATTTCCATTATTTTGTCTCTTTGCGTAATTTAAGTTTTTTATTTTCCCACCATTTTCTTTCTTTTCGTAATTTAAGTTTTTATTTTCCAACACCTCCCCTGTTTATTTGTAACTTATTTGGGGTAAATTTGAGAGCACTTTTAAATAATTTTAAGCATTATTTTAAGGTAAATTGTGAAGTATTTTTTAGAAGCATCTTAACACTATTATGAAGCACTTCAGGTTCATTTTATGACCATTTTTTCATTTTTAAGGCATACAATGAGTAGCAGCAATCAAAACATGTTTGTAATTAAAAAGTTGAATGACAAGAACTAGAAGCTTTGAAAGGAAAAGGATCAAAACCAATTAGACAGTGAGGACCTTTGAAGGATGTCACCAAAGAAGAGAAACCACTATGATATGTTATTAGAATCACTCGCTACAACAAAAAGAAGAGAAGACACTATGATATGTTACTAGAATCACTCACTACAACAAATCGATATTTATCAATTCCATATTTAACAATGTGCTAATCCACAGCAAGGATATGGATTTTGAATGTGATTTTTAGGACAAGTATTTAATAATGTGTTAATCCACAGCAAGGATATGGATTTTGAATGTGATTTTTAGTCTAAGTTGACTACTAGACATA
>ML800022.1:82762-111060 GCA_009831015.1 Picea engelmannii
TTGGTAAGAAGAAGAAAACTATCAAGTTCCCTTGCATGTTATGTAAAGGTAATCATTACTCTCACCTCTGTCCTCGCATGGACGAGGCTTCTTCTCTTTTGGAAAAACTTCAACTTTCAAAAGGTTATCATAAGCTTTCCTCTCACCCATCATTGGTTGATGGACTGGTCAATCCGGTTCCATCCCTGGTCAGTCCGGTTGATCAGGTGGTCAATCTAGTTTCCTCCTGGATTGAACCACGAACCCAAGTAGTTGAGCCAGTTCCATCATCGATCAGCCCCGCTCTTCATCAAAAGAGTGACACCAAAGTGATCGATTTGTTTTCATCCTTGATCGATCCCACTCTCCCGTTAGAGAGTGACACCAAAGCGTTCGATCCATTTCCACCCGTCGACCCCATTCTTCCCTTGGAGAATGAAACTCAAGTGGTCGATCCAGTTTTTCCATCGGTCGATCCCATTCCTCCATTGAGGAATGTCAAAGTGACTGATCCAGTCCCTTCCTCAGTCAGTCCCACTCTTCCTCTGAAGAGTGCCAAAGTGGTCGATCTAGTTTCACCATCGGTCGATCCCATTCCTCCATTGAGGAATGTCAAAGTGACTGATCCAGTCCCTTCCTTGGTCAGTCCCACTCTTCCTCTGAAGAGTGCCAAAGTGGTTGATCTAGTTTCACCATCAGTCGATCCCATTCCTCCATTGAGGAATGTCAAAGTGACTGATCCAGTCCCTTCCTCGGTCAGTCCCACTCTTCCTCTAAAGAGTGCTAAAGTGGTCTATCCAAGTCCACCATTGGTTGATTCGATCCAATCATCGACCGATCCTACTCTCCTTCTAGAGAGTAAACCTGATACTGCCCATGTTTTTCTCGTTAATACAGACTCTACCGTACTGGGGGGAATTCCTCCTTCTCCTGCGAAACCCACTCCAAGTAATGAAGCCATCCTTTTTGATTGGGGTGTGATAACTAGACCTCGTCTTCCCTCCCACATTCCTTTCTATATTACAGTACAGGTCCGTGGTCGGGATGTTCCTCAAACGTTGATAGATGAAGGTGTGTCTGTTAGTATTTTGTCTTTTGTTGCTTGGTACGCTTTGGGTTGTCCGCATCTTGCACCGGTTACACAGAATTTGTTAGCTTTTAATAGAAGAACTAGTCAACCTTTAGGGATCCTTCCTCAATTTCCTATAACTTTGGGAGGGAAAACTTTTTTTATCAATGTCATGGTAGTCCGAGACCCCTTGGATTTTTCTTTACTCCTTGGGCTGGATTATGTCTATGCTATGAAAGCTCTTGTATCCACCCTTTTTTGTGTGATATCTTTCCCTCACGATGGAATAATTGTGACTATTGATCAATTTTCATTCATCAGCCCCGACTGGGTTACCTCCCTAAGTGGTTCCTATATGCAGACAATATCGCCCTTACCAAATGTCAATTATGTGGTGTTGTCTCCCATGCTTTCAACTTTCGACGATTTGGATCCAGTAGTTGACATGGTGATCTCTTCGGTAGGATTATTGGAGCCTGATCTTCTTACTCCTATCACGACCCTCGACATGTGTTCCTTCCCGAGTGATTATCTTCCATCTAGCAAAGATATCTTGGAGGCCATGACCACGTTTTATCCATTGACATGGTATCCTTCCAGAACATTATCCTCTTGGAAGACATGATCCAGACAAAACCATGAGCATAGTTTCTCTTCTTTGTGGCAAGCTCCTTAAAAAATGAAACAGAGGTAACAAGCATAGTTTCTCTTCTCTGTGGAAAGCTCATTAAAAAATGAAATAGAGGCTTTGAGCATAGTTCTTTTCCTGTGTCAAGCTCGTTAAAAAATGAAACAGTCACCTCTCTTGAACCTTCTTTTCATCCACCCTTCTCCTTTTTCTCATCTACTAGAGAACTTGGTGACGACCTCAGAGCCGGTGAATGAATCGAAGCTTGGAGGGCATGTCTCTAGCCTTTGCTGATCATTCTGGAGTTTAGCCACTAGCTTTTCAAGCTGGGGGCATACCGATCATAGTCTTTATTCTTTCTCGTGCTCGTAAATACATGAGAATGCAACTGGGTAGACTTTTATCTCTTTTTCGGACCTGCATGGACACACAAAAATAGAACCCCTTGGAGTCATCTTTAAGTCCTCTTCATACTCTCTAAACATGAAAAGATTACCGAGCGACCTTGTTCTCTTCACGCTCGTTAAAGTATTTGAAGAAAACGTATGTTGAGAGATAGTTTATCTCTTTTTCGGTCTCGTCAGACTACTTTATGAAAAAGGAACTAAGAGAGTTCTCTTTTAAGTGTTTTTCCAAACTCTATAATCATGAAAAACCTTCGAGTTTTCTATCTTTGGACTCGCTAAAACAAACATCGACAGGCCCATATGGGATTGAACCCTTACTTCTTCCAGTTCGTTAAACAAAGGAAGAGGAACTTACCGAAGGTGAGTTTTATCGAGCACGTGTTATCCTCCTTGAGCTCGTTAAATCAAAAAGAGGTACTCATCTATCTGGATGGGGGAAAATTGAAAGAAGCAAGCCAAGTAGTCTCTTGAGAAAATTATCAAGTAATTCTTAGAGTCACCCTTGAACATGGCACTTTGTCATATGCATGCATTATAACCCGATGAACCTTTGCACTGAGCCAATCCTTTGAGTTTCTTTCACTCCTTTGGGTCACCCGATGCAAGTCACGACATCCACTGCATTATCAAGTTTTAGTCCATGTCATGTTTCTGCTGTTGTACCTCAGTGTTCAAGGGAAGTATCCGCCTCGAGAGTCAGCCATCCCAAATATCTTGCCTCAAAACCTGTGTCAGTCCACGTCCTTTTGATCCACCAATTACATCTCTATGTCTGTTTCATGTCGTTGATGGGGCATACATCAAGGCCCTCCTTTGACGAGCCTATTCCTGTCGACCTTAGCACATTATCTGGGAATTAGGCTTAGAAACCAGTTAGTACTTTGGGACCTGCATGCCTCAATGGAAGGGCTCCTCACATTCGACAGTAGGTTTACATCATTGACCTCTGATCAGATGATTCCACAGATGTTCAACTCCAGATCATCCATTCACATTCATTAGAATGTACTAGTGTACCTTTGGAATCATCGACATTAATGGTGATATCCCTCGCACTTGTTAACGATTCACACCATTGACCGGTAATCAAGTGGTTTCTACCATGTTCGACATCAGGACATCTATTCACATGGTTAGATTCATATCACATTGGGATCGGTAAGAAGACCCTGGGTTGAGTGATCACTTTGATATATACTTTGCCCAGGTTGCGAAGGAGTTTCTCTTACGAATGATACATACATTGTTATATAGATCCACTTTGTATTGGTCGTGGCTATGTCTTATCATCTCGTAGACCCACTATGTATTTTTCATGGCTACGATCAGTTCAGGTCATCGGAGTATAGATCCACATTGTATCTTAGGTGGCTATAACCCTTTTCTCAATACAATTATGGATCCACAGTGTATTTTATGGCAGCCATATCTTTCAAGTCTTGATCACCCAAGCATAGGTATGCATGCCTTGGGTTTTGAAATATGTCATGATATTTGTTGGATGTTTGTGTGCATCTTTCGTCAGGTTCTCCGAGTCTATACCCTTGCTTGAACGTCTACAAAGCATTTCAGTTATCGGTTCTCATCTTCTAACTTCATACTTTGGGGGGCAATCTGTAACACCTCAATATTGCTCAATTTGATAAGTGTCTCATGTTCCTCTCAACTGCCGTAAGTGTCGCATGTTCCTCACAACCGTCGCAAGTGTCGCATGTGTTCGCAAGTGTTGCATGTGTTCACAAGTGTCCCAAACATCAAACAAATCATATTTCCATGATGATGACACCAAGGAGACACTTGAATTGGAGGGAGGAGAATGATCTACTAAAGTCAAGAATATTTTTCCATCTGAAAGGAGCTCTTGAAATAGGGTTTTGAGGGAGAGCGCTTCCCTACATCAGCCTTAGGAGCACTGGCGCTCCCCCACAAGTTACTAGGGAGTGTTATAACAACAAACCACTTCTTTGTATGAGCGCTACCCATCCTTGGAGTGCTGGCGCTCCCCTTGAGCCTCCTAGGGAGCGTTATAACGCCCTGATGCCCCTTTTGAGGAAGCGCTGTCTAATCTAGGCGGTGGTTGGCCCGTTGAGGATAATAAGGGGAGGATCTTTCAAGTTTGGAAGGCAGTTGCATTTGAATTCTTGGTTCAATAAGAAGATCCTTGATCTAAGGAGGGAATTCCTCAACCTGCCCTAAAGATACCTCAAGAGGTTAAGCCTATCTTAACCTATATAAGAAGGCTCTATGATGGTGAAGAGAAGGAAGAATTGCTAGCATGAAACCTATGATCTCATAGGAAACACACAGTGAACTAAAGGAGGGTGATCAGTGAAGCTGTTATCATCCAGGTCGTGGATCTTTCGAGCAAAGGTTAGATAGAGAGGACTTGACGAAGTTGTCACATTCGCATCTACGATTGTAAGTACTGTTGTCATTGTTCTCATTAATATAACACGCTTGGCCTGTTTCTTTCTATTTTGTGTCTAATTTGACATGAAATTATCGTTGATAGATAGATCTGTTTTCAAGCTAATACCAATAGAGTAGGAAGTGGTCATACTTTGTTTGTCTACAGGGCTCATCGAGGAGTGAAATATTGGAGCTCAATTCGGAGCGTGTAGGGACAAGTGCCGATAAAGAGGTACTTCTGTTCTCCTTCCTCCTCATGCATTAGTTTGTATATATTTGAAAGGAAGCCAGTTTCCACATTAAGCACTTTCTGTCTTAGAGTTTAGGGTCTATCTCTTTGAGGCAATCTACCTGTCCGCAGGGAGATTTTCCTACAACAACCACCATCCCCATCATTTCACATTCTACACACTCATACCATTCACTATCACCCTATGATAACCCATCCTTTTCTTGTCCTCCATTTTCATGATAATTTTGTTTCTGTGTTTTAAATCAATATATGACACTATAATCAATTTCTAGAGTGTTGCTCCACAAGAGCCAAAACCTACACAAAAGGAGCAAAGTCACATAAATATATCATAAGTTCTTCACCTTGTTTGCATGAGGACATGCAAATCCTTGGGTTTCAGGATGTGTTGGGCTCCGATTTTTTAATATTTATGCTACAAAAATACATTCATCATTACACATTCTCCCCGCATTTTGCTAATAATATATCCGTATTCACAACATAAACCTCTATTGTCTCTTGTTATTCATCCTACGTGGTTAATACATAATTTTCTATCTTTTTAGTAATCAAAATATGAGTATATCACATTTTACTAATGATGGTTGATAAAGTGTGATTTGCATGATTAACATTCTTGTACCATTACTGCGGTTTAGCATTCTACACCAATATAACTATTCTTGTACATGATATTGTAGCTTGCCATATTGGCGTGCTTCTAGAAGGAAATTGGGATCATGGGTTTTGTACAGAACAACGTTGACATGTTGAATCATATGTCATGATTTACCTAGCTCGCATGTGTGCACCTCCATCTCATGGGGAATGATTATGCAAATATCTAAAACTACCAACTTTTGCTTCGATTTCCGTGTAGATGGTATCAGATCCAGAAATTATACAATATGGGTTTTGTCAAGAATGTGGAAAATTGAGTAAGAGGAAAGCAATTTTTCAAAATTTGAATTGTTTTGGAAGATATGGGTGGATCTATAACTAGAATCTGTCCAAATTGATGAAAAACCTAGATTTGGGGATTTGCTCCAAAAATTGGCAAATTTGTTTTTAAGTTTTGGGATTTGGTTCTATCCTCTTCCTTTTGGTTTATTTTGTATAAATATGTATCAGATCCATTGAGAAGGGGATCCTTAGTGTGATTATGCTTAACAAAAGTCTCTTTTAACTGGAACATTGGTTCAAATAAGATTTTTATGCAATGAATTTTCGAAGCATTTCTATAATCATTTGCAGTTGATTTATTCTTCAAGAAGAATGCAACTAGTTGGGTAGGCCCCCTCAATTTGGTATGCATTGTTGATTTGATCTGTAATTTTATTTCTAGAATTGTATATGTGTTTTATTTCCTAGATTTGGTGTAGCAACAAGTAATTTTTTGTGTCAGTCCTCCAATTAAATGTTATTTACCTTACCTATGTATAAATTGATATTTTATTTGACTATTTTTAATCTTGTGTGTGTGAGTGATTTACTTCTACAGGAAGCTAGCACCAACATGTTATATTTATAATTGCTAATCATCTTTGGTTTGAATATATATGTGATCTTGTGTTCTTGAATACAAATATAACTTCCATAATTGTCAATTGTGGTTTAAATCATTTCCAAGATGCATATCAAATATTTGAACATGGTTATTAATTTTGAAAATTGTATTATTTTTCATGACCAATACGACATTCACGTGTGCACTTCATTCTTATATTCACACTCCATTCTTGCACATACTATTTTCTTCTCAAAAGATTGATTGATCTTTAATTCACACATACAATCCTTTAAACAACAAAAGCAAGTAAGCTCATATTCCAAGCATTCGTTGTCTTTGATCCCATCATTGTTCCTGTGTATCAGGTGTACTCATTTGAAGGGTAATTTCTGTGTTTGAAATTTTAAATGCATGAGTTGTTTTAGATTGTTTTGGTTGCCTTTCCATTGTTTTTAACATTTTATCATTTTTTTTCTTTGATATGTGATTAGTTCGATCTCAGGATAGGTGTTTTATGTTTCTTGCACCCATATTTAAATTATGTACTCTCTTCATGTACCTATTTTTTTTCCAGTTTGATGTTTCACTATCTGTGTATAGTTCAAATGTATATGGTGTAAACAAAGTGATGAATGCATATGGATAATTAAATCATTGTATGTATGATGAGTGGTTTTCTTTGTGTGTTTTAGGTTCAGTTCTTACATTCACATTTCATTTAATTTGCATGGTTTGAATTTATATTTCACTTTCTATTTGTTTGATTGATTTTCCCTTTAGCTAGTTTTCTTTAATTTGTTTTTTCCATACTTTAAATTTATTTTTTTTTCTTCACTTTGATTTTACCACCAGTGCTTCTTTCATTCATTCGGAAGTGTGCTTTTCAGTTTTAGATTAGGCTAGACTAGCTCCAATCTTGCACATACTGTTCCTGCACCTCTAAGTCTATGTCCCCCTAGTTGATAATTTAATGTTGGAATTAATAGTGCATATATTTTACCCAAAAACTCTATCATTTTGTCAATTGGAAAACCGTTTTTTGGAATATCTCTGGCACTAAGGTTTCTCCTAGTGCTTATTATATATGTTTGACAATTTAACAACTTGTTAGGCTAGACATGGCATGTAAAGTGAATGAATAGAAAGACAAGGAAAGTGAAGACATGGAAATTGAAGGAATGACATCACAAGGCATGGAAAGTGGATGCATGGAAAGACATGGCATGGCATGAAAAGTGAAGGCATGGCATGTCAAGGAAAGGAATGGAAAGGAATGGCAAGGCAAGTGAAGGAAAATCAAGGCAAGGCATGGAAAGTGAAGGCATTCCATGGAATTCTAAGGCATGGCATGACAAGGCATGGAATGGAAAGGCAAGGCATGGAAAGAAAAGTGAATGCATGGAATGCAAAGGAATAGAAAGGCAAGGTATGGCAAGGAAAGTGAAGGAAAGGCATGGAAAGGAAAGGCATGGCAAGGAAAGTGAAGGAAAGACAAGGCAAGGCAAGGAAAGTGAAGGAATGGAAAGGCATGGCAAGTGAAGGCAAGGAATGGAAAGGCATGGCAAGTGAAGGAAAGGAATGGAAAGGGATGGCAAGAAAAGGCATGAAAATGCATGGCAAGGCAAGGCATGGAAAGGAAAGGCAAGGCAAGGAAAGTAAAGGCATGGAAAGGAAAGGCATGGCAAGGAAAGTGAAGGCAAGGAATGGAATGACAAGGAAAGGTATGGCATGGTAAGGAAAGTGAAGGCATGAAAAGGCATGGAAAGTGATGGAATGGAATGGAAAGGAATTACAAGGCATGGTAAGTGAAGGAGAGGAATGGAAAGACATGGAAAGGAAAGGTAAGAGAAGGCATGACATGATAAGGCATGGAAAGTGAAGGAATGACAAGGCATGGCATGGCATGAAAAGTGAAGGCATGGAATGGCAAGGAAAGGAGTGACATGACAAGGAAAGGCATGGCATGACATGCCAAGGTAAGGCATGGCATGCCATGAAAAAGAGAGGCATGACATGGAATGTAAGGCATGGAATGACATGACAAGGAACTACATGGAAAGGAAAGTGAAGGCATGGCATGGCATGGAAAGTGAAGGAAAGGAATGGAATGGGAAGGAAAGTGAAGGTAAGGCAAGGCAAGGCATGGTAGGTGAAGGAAACAAATGGAAAGGCATGGAAAGTGAAGGAAAGGAATGAAAAGGCATGGAAAGGAAAGGCATGGAAAGGCATGGCAAGGAAATGCATGGCAAGTAAAGTGAAGGAAAGGAAAGGAAAGGCATGAAAAGTGACCGCATGTCATGGCATGAAAAGGCATGACATGACAAGGCAAGGCATGACATGACAATGCAATGCATCACAAGGAAAGTGAATACAAGGCAAGGAAAGGCATGGCATGGAAAGGAAAGTGAATGCAAGGCATGACAAGTCAAGTGAAGGCAAGGAATGANTGAAAAGGCATGACATGACAAGGCAAGGCATGACATGACAATGCAATGCATCACAAGGAAAGTGAATACAAGGCAAGGAAAGGCATGGCATGGAAAGGAAAGTGAATGCAAGGCATGACAAGTCAAGTGAAGGCAAGGAATGACAAGGTATGGCAAGTGAAGGCAAGGAATGGCAAGGCATGACAATGCAAGGCATGGAAAGACATGCCGAAGCAAGGTATGGCAAGGTAAGTGAAGGTAAGGTAAGGTAAGACATGGCAAGGGAAGGAATGACATGGCATGACAAGCTTGTAGCATCTCACAAAACTAAAAAATGATGCTTTGTTAGTTTTTTATGCCCCGAGGAGGAATTGTCAAAGAGTCCCTGAAATGGTTTGGGATGCAACTTGAAACTAGGCATAAAATGAAAAATGAGACTTGTATTGCAGAACTGTCGACTCCATTGGATGCATGGAATACAATTTTATCTAGAGAACCCCTCACTCCTAGGTCCCATGCCTTAGAGATTTATTTATTCATCGATTTCAAGAACTACGATTTTTCCCAGTAAGAAACAATGTAACATTTGGATTAAGGGGTCCAATTTATGAAACCAGCCTTAGGAGTGGATGGACAAAGTGGTCACCTATTACATGACTAAGCAATATTGCAACATCTCACGAAACTCAAAAATGTTGTTCCGTTAGGTTTTTATGCCCCAAGGAGGAATTGGCCAAGAGTCCCAGGAATGGTTTGGGATGCATCTTGCAACTGGGAATAAAATGAGCCTAAACCTAGTCCATGCATAAACAAGATTGCAACATATCCATAGACATAAATTTTTATCTTGGACATATATTTCTTAGGCATGCTTCCATTTGTAGCTTCTCCTTGAGATCTAGGACCCTATTTTACCTTTCCTTTGTTCCTTGAGGCTAGGGTGAGGTTTGGCTCATCCTCCACTACAACCTCCTTTTTTATTCTCCTTAAATATTCCTAGTATAAATCATCCCATAATCTCTCCCAATTTGCAAGCTTGTTTTATTCCCTTCAACATTTTATGAGCCTTCAAATATTCCTTCAGAGGTTTCTAGAAGACTTGGAGGAGTTTTTCTTAGAAAATTAAATTCAAATACATTTTAGGATTGACCATAAGAGGCATTGGACGATTGGATCCTGTGGAGGAGTTAAGGATTGTATTACACCTAAGAGGCTGTCACATAAATCTAATCTATCTTCCTTTCTAATCTATCATCCTCAATCTCCTCATCCAATGACTTACTTTTCTCTTACTTCGATGCGTATTTTCTGTTCTTTTGCTCACTTCGATGTATCTTTTCTGCACAGTTTTCATTTCATATTTTCTTCCTTAATATTCAATTTCTTATAGAACCAAGGGTCAACAGGCCCCCAACACTCACCTGTGACTCATCTCGAGGCACTTCAAATCTGACCCTTCTGTTTTGCTTCGACTTCAGGCTGTGCAAAATATCCTGTGCTTTCTTCTCTCTCCTCCCCCACTGTGTGCAGACTCTCTTTTCTGTGTCTGGTACCCAGTTTCATATGTACCTGGTACCTATACCCTTTCACCTTTTTTTTTTTTACCAAGAGCTGCGAGGAAACTAGTTGTCATAGTATAATTCCAACCGACTTCCATTCACCAATCCTTCCTTCCTTTCTCCATTCAAAGTCTTCAACTGTGCAGATCCTCCTTCTTTAACATAGACAACCTCATATGTTCCCATCCAATGGGTTCTGAACTTCCCTAGATGCTTCATGAATTTGTTGTCATATACCAGTACAAGATCTCCTTGATTAATTTTTTTTTCTTGATATGCCTATCATGGTAGGCCTTTTCTCTTTCCTTCTTCACCTGCTCATGGAATCCTGCAATGAATCGGTCTTCCTCTAGTTCGACCAACTATGCAAGCCTCTCTTGAATACTGCCAGTGTCATCCATATCTATAAAGGCTGAGATTCTGAAGCTAGGGACCAAGTATTCCATCGGGACAACGACTTCTAGACCATAAACCAGCTTGAAGGGGGTCTGCATTGTCATCTTCTTACAAGTGGTTCTATAGGCCCATAATACTGTTGGTACTCTCAAATCCTAGTCATCCATGTTCACACTGTAAATCTTCGTCAGTGTTGTCTCCAAGATCTTGTTGAAAGCTTCGACCGTCCCATTTGCTTCTGGGTGGTAAGGAGTTCTCTTCTAATGGTGAACTTCAAATTCCCGAGTCAAGGATTCAATAGTCTTATTAATAAAATGTGTACCTTGATCACTCATGAGGATCTTTGGGCATCCAAACCTGATTATGATATCATCAAATATGAAATGCACAGTTGTAGTTGCACTACAATCCTTAACTTCTCTTGCTTCTTCCCATCTAGTCAAATACTTTKTCGTAGTGATGATGTATCTGGATCCTGTGCGCTTTCCTGGTGGGTTTATAGGTCCCATGAAATCAATGGCCCATTTCTCAAATTCTTGTAAGGTTAGTTTGGGTGTTAATGGAATTTCATCTCTTCTGGATGGTTTCCCAAYTCTTTGGCATACATCGCAGGATTTGTAGTAGTCTTTAGCATCTCTATGTAAAGTAGGCCACCRGAGGCCAACTCTAAGAACCTTCTRCGTTGTTTCTTTTCCTGTGTAGTGTCCTCCTACGATGCCTTCATGAGATTCTGCTAAAATCAGTGGTCTTTCTTCTTCCATAACACATCTCCTCAAGATCTCATCAGGTCCCATCTTATATAGTTGTCCAACTATAAGTTAAAAGTATGTGGCACACAATACCAACTATTTCTTCTGGGTGATTGTATATTCACTAGGCGCCATTCCTGTTGACATAAACTGGACTATCTCGATGAAGTGATCATCAATATTTCTAATGGCTAGAAACCGTGAATCCATCAGTGTATCCTCCAAACTAGTAGGTTCCTCTCCATGTTCCAACCTCGACAAGTGGTCAGGGCCTTTGTTCATTATCCCTGGATTAATCATGATCTCAAAATCATATTCCTGAAATAAAAAAATCCATCTGCATATTCTTCCCCCCAACACTAGCATGTTGACTAGGTATTTCAACGTAGAGTGATCAATAAACATTTTAAAGTGTCCTCCCAACAAGTAGTGGATAAAATTATGTAGTGCATACACCATGTCTAACCCTTCTCTCTAAGTGGTGGTGTAATTAATCTCAGTTGTTGATAGCTTCCTGCTAGCAAAGGATAATGGGTGGTCAAAGTATCCAGTTCCCGGTTGTGTTAGAACTACTCCTAATGCGATAGAAGATGAATCAACATGCATGTGAAATTCCTTGCTCCAATCTGGGAAAACCAAAATAGGTGCAATAACCATTTTCTGTTTCAGTGTGTCAAAGTTTTGTTGACATTATTTTTTCCAATGAAACTGACAGTATTTCTTCAACAACTTCTCCATGGGTGTTGTGATATGTGAATAGCCTTTAATGAACTTCCTGTAGTATCCAGTATGTCCCAACGCAATGCGTAGTTGTTTGACTGAAGTAGGAGGTGGAAAATCAACTATAATGGTAATCTTAGATGGATCTACCAGCAATCCCTGATTACACACAATATGGCCCAACAACACTCCAAAGGGTGAAAATAAGATGCACTTATTCAGGTTCAGGTAAATCTGACATTTCCTGCACTTATCCAACATTAGTCTTAAGCATTCAATATGATTTTGCAACAAGCTAAAAACAATCCAATCATCAAAATATGCTTCCAAAACTTTATGTAAAAAATCCTTGAGTGCTTCAACCACCACCCTAGAAAATATGGTTGGCACATTCTTCAATCCAAACGACATCACTGTATACTAGTAGGATCACCATTCTGTGGAAAATGTGGTCTTGTGATGATCTTCCTTGGAAATCCTAATCTAATGGTATCCTAAAAATCCATCGGTGAAGGAGTAGACCTCCTTGTTGGGTATGTGTTATATTCTTTGCATGAGCAGTAGAGTCTGAGCGCCTGCGCCGGGCGCGCAGGGGTTCGGGGGCAGCGCCCCTGATTTTTTTTTTTCGGGCCGACATATTTTCGTCAGGCCGACATATTTCTGGGCCGACATATTTTCGCCGGGCCAACATATTTCTGGGACCACATGATATTAGGTGGTTTTCGGCACATGGTTTTTTGCCGATGGTTTTCTAGTTCCGGTTAAGGAATTAGGGTTTTCAACTAATCCAGGTCATTGGGTTAGGGTTTTGGATGCCGCTGGCTCCTATATGTATATTGTATTGTAAACAATGTAACACAATGTATCAATATAATATATGCTAGTTTTCTCGGTTTGGGTTTCCAGGTGAAAAATATCTGTGTAATGTTTGTATTTGCCATTGTATCTTTTCTGTTCTTTTCTGAATATCAGTTTGCAATAGATATTGTACAAGGTTAGAATTTACACTCCTGTCCTCCCACATTATCTAACACTTCGTCAGTAAATGGTGTAGGGAATGGGTCATGCAAACATGCATCATTCAACTTCCTGAGATCTACACAGATCCTGGTTTCTCTAATCTTCTTATCCTACACCACCATAGGGATAATCCACTCTAACTCTTCAACAAGTGTTATGATTCCTGCTTCCAACATTCTGTCTAATTCAATCACCACTTTCTCCTTATATTTAGGATTCAATCTGTAGGGTCTCTCTTTGACTGGCCTTGCATCTGGCTTCAAGGGGATCTTCATCTCTCCCATGGGCCCTTTAATGCCCTTCATATAAGTGAATTTGGTTGGAAACAAGTCCTGATATTCATGTAGTAACTTTCTGATCTTGCCAATAGTGGAAACATCCCAATAATCTCCACTATTTGCAAGCTTCAGTGTTTTCTCTGTTCCAATATTGACTTTATTTATTTTAATTGGTTGTCCAATGAAAGGTATCTCAACTCCTATTCCTTCTATGTCTCTCTGTCCTTATGTTTCAATGATGTTCACCTTCCTAGGATCATCGTCTTCATCAACATTGATATTGTAACAACCCTATCATTTTTGAAGAGGCACAGTCCATTCATCCTCTTATTTCTCCAAAGGGAGGCTAGGTGCCTCCTCAAATAATTTTTTTCTCACAATCTATAACACTTGATCCACTGTAGGATATTGGCTTTCAAATAAAAAGGTAGTTACAAAGTTTTGAGTCATACCTTCCTAATCTGTAGTGATGAGGCGCAGTTCTGCTTGAAGATACCAATTGATAGGGGTTGTGTCCAGTGTGTTAATGAATTTGTGCACCCACTTCTCTTGAGGAATGTTGCTCCAGACTTCCTTGCAACTTCTCACATGGTCCTTCGGTCAGCTTCGACCTGTGTACCTAACTTCGCAACCTTCTACTTATTCTAAAAACTACATTGTGATCAAAGTGAGACATTGTATCTAGTGTGTAATGTTGTTTTTGTGTTCCCCCCACCATCTTGTTGGAGTTTATTTCAAGGCCTCATCCAGTGCCAACAATCTTTGTTGTATTGGTACAATTTATTCAAATTCCAACAAGAAAGCTTCTAAATGATTTAGACCATCAAAGGTGGAAAAGTTACTTACTGTTGTGTCGATCCAACAAACTTCTCTAGTTAATCTAGCACATCTCCTTGTAGATACTTCATACATTTTGTTCTTCCAGACGCGTTGTCAGTTTGCCAACTTAGGTTTCCATGTTCTTTAGGATT
This sequence comes from Picea engelmannii, assembly GCA_009831015.1. NCBI lineage: Eukaryota > Viridiplantae > Streptophyta > Pinopsida > Pinales > Pinaceae > Picea > Picea engelmannii. Next base: position 97,119 of record ML800022.1, read on the forward strand.
AATGTAATCTTGTTGTCTAGCTGTCAATTTGTATATGTTTTCTAGCTCATATGTGTGGTCTTCCCCTCTGATGGGCTCTGTGTATCTGGGACCTTCATCAGGATCCATAGGTGCAATGAACCTAAGGCCATCTCCTTCAAATGTCATTCTTCTTTTCTTCAAGTCAACAATAGTAGAATTATTGAAAGCCCAATCAATTCCTAACAGTGCAGTTTAAGGATAACTCTCATCGACTATCTCAATCACCTCGAAGTCCAAAAATGTTCTGACCCCATCGATGTCCATAGGGACATGTTCCAGTCTTTCGAATGGGCTCACAACCTATTGATTGGTCATCCTAAGCCTGATGGGGGAATATATAAACTTAGGTTTTCCCATCAATTACTAGGTCTTCTTTGTCATGACATTGACCTCTGACCCTAAGTTGAGGACAACATAGTCTATATCATACTATCCTATTTGAGAATTCAAGTGTAGTTCCTTATTTGTCCTTCTCTTTTTGGATAGTTGATGTACTACTTTATTCAGTAGAGGATCTATATTTCCTATCTCATAGTGTCTGATCAAGTTTTGTAGCTCTTGTACAACACTCTCATCCTTTATCAAATTAAGGAAAGTGCATAAAAATTCCACAAGCTTACTTACCTATTTTCCTTCTCTGGGTGAATTAGACTGATCAAATTCTAGAGGTATTCCATATTCTCTTACTTCTGGTCGAGCCTTTAATGAAAAATCCTTATCTCTCTCGAATTCTTTTCTTGCTTCCTCAAATGTTTGTTTCTCTTTCTTTGGATCAAACTCTTGTGTCTTCTCTACATATTTTCTGACTCTTGATTGTTCTGTAGTCTACCCTAGAGTAATTATGTCTTCTCCTATAGTAGCACCTCCTCTAGTGATAACAACGACTCTAGGATCCACTCCATGAGGTTCTATTGTGATTAGTTGTACGTGTTGGTTTCCTCCTCATCTTTCTTGAAGTTTGGCTAACAACACATGACAATATTCTATGACATGTTCAAAATGAGTTGCAGTAGCTGCAAGTGGTATAAGGGTTATGACAGTCCCTTGCCAAATGTCCTAGCTATGCAGAGTTATAACAAATGATCTGGCCTCAAACTCAACCCATACCTCATGCCCGTCCTCTCCCTCTGAATCCACCATTAGGGTTGAAGTTTCCTCTTCCTAGGGAATTATACTACGTATTGTTCCCTTCTTGTTGCACTTCACCTTGAATTTTGTATATGTCCCCTGACCTTTCATGCATGAGTTCATAGGCCCTACAATCCCTATCATCATGCCCTACTGACTTACAGAATGATCAATACATATTTTTGGGTTTCTGAACATATTTTTGCATGTAATAACATTCACTAGGGTGATTACTATTTCTACATACCTCGCACCAAGGTAGGGTAACTTGCTTCAACGGGCTCGGAGCTCTAGATTCCAAGTACTCATGGAATAGGGGACAATTCTCTTTGTCATGGCCTTCCGTTTTTCATCTAATGCACAAGATATCTTCTCTCTTATATTTTCCCTTGTCATTTTTCATATCTTTGACCTACAGTGATAAGCTAGTTAACTGACTTAAAATTTGACTCATACCTGAGCTAGATTCTCCCATAGGGGTTGATTCTATCTTCATGGAAATCTCTAGTGCCTCAACTTATGAAGTGATATTCTATTTCATTAGAGGGACTCTGATGTGTGGTAAGAGGGAAGAAATGAACCATTCCTTGTTCTGCTTGTCTAGGATCTGAAAAGTCAGTCGACCTGTTAAGGTTTTAAACCTCTGATCAAACTCCCAAACAGGTTTAGCTACTCTTTGCTTCATTTATTTCAACTTTGTAATGCATTGTGACTCTGACTTGGGTTTCTTGAATTTTGCAAACAACATATTCTTGATCTTATTCAACGGTTTAGGATGTGCAATTCCTTGGACAAGCTTCATGTACCATCTCAATGCACAGTCTCTCCGGGTAGTACTAAAGTAAGAGTGTTTAATAGCTTCATTGGTGACATTATTAATACTCCATACATATTGACATAGAAACCAGTGTTGATCATGATCTTCAGATCCATCTCCCCTAAAGTTGGGTAACCTCATCTCATCTTCCATAGATCTTCGTGGGTTTCCTGACTGAGTGTCCGTTGAACCACTTGTACCAGTTCTCTTAGTGCTCTAATAATTTAGGTTACTCTGGTTTCTTAGTGTTGTTGAAACAACAGGAGGAGTAATAATACTTATTTCAATAGTCGGCGTAGTTCCTGAAGTTTATGGCTCTTCTTGGCGAGGTCCTTCAGTATTTTCTTATATTGTCCCAACAGACCCTGAATGTTCCTCATTCAGTAGCTCTTCCTCTTCTCCACTATAAAACCCTTCTTCCTGTAGAATAGGTTTGTGATCTTTCTCAAACAAGTTCGACAAAGGAACTTCTCTGAAGGTCCTTCCATTTTGCGTGTGTCCGATCTCTGTGTCATTTTCATTGTCTAAATTATTGAACATTATCCTTTTTAGTATGACCTGCTACTATATTTTCAAGACGTTCTTCTCATTCAATAGCATCTTGATTTTCAACTTCAAGAAGTGTAAAAATTTTCCTCTAGGTCCCTTAAAGAAATATCTTTCTGCTTGCCTATATGACTCTACTATGTCAATAGAAAACTCGGTGATATATCCTCTGATGGTACTATCAAAATAGTGATCTAGTTCTCTTGACATAATGTTATCAACTCTCTTGACCTTATTGACCAACACCGATGTCCAAACCACAGGTGGCCTAGATCTGATCTCAAATTGGGCATCTTCTAACATGGCTAACCACTCGTATAGCTCCTTATGAATCCTCCCAAAAAAAATCTCGTGTATATCAGTAAAGATATACCTTCCCAACCATTCCTCAGTGCTAATATTAGGGCTCTTATTCTGAGCTTCTGCAAATTCCTTTTCTTGTTCTTCTATCCAATTCTGAATCTCTGTCTTTGATGGAAACCGCCTTGACATTCCCTCAAAAAAATATCGGTCCCGATAATAGAACCATTTGTTGGAACAAGGGCATACCCAGGGTTTAGCTCTAATGGCACACCAACAAGCCCTAACTACTAGCCCTTTTGGAAACACCTACGAAGAAGATGCAGTCTCACCTGAAGTAGCTCTAGGGGGTTGCAAGACACAGATGTCTACAACCAGAGGAAATGTAAAGTGGATCTAATAAAACAACAACACAACATCTAGATATCAGTTACCATCTTAGACCTACTTCACACATTTATATGTCAGATCTAACACAATAATGCAACAACCATATATCAAAAGGCTAAAGAACACAACATCAATCACACACAACAAAAATATGTACGTGGTTCACCCTTTCCCTAGGGCTACGCCCATAGAACCGTGCTTTATAATATATTAAGTGAAAGCATACAGTCCTATCTACACTCTTAGCTAGCATATCTTCTCTCTTTCTCTCCTCTCTCCTTATCCATTCTCCCTTCCCTGCACACCCAGCTACAGGGTTGATATTCACACCCAGTTGAAGATCTTACAATAAAAAATTATCTTCCAACACAATACTTCCCTCTCAGTAATAACAACAATCACTAATCATCACATCATATAACCCATATCATATATTCTTAACCTTTATTTATACATTACAATAGCTCACCGACCACCTTAGGATGAAACCTAAGTGCCAAAACCCTAGATACAAAAACCCTAGGTCAACTTGACCCGCTTTTTCAAGTCTTCACTAGGATGTACTTCCTTCTTTCTCTCGCGGTACTCTTGAAGCATATACCGGTGGATTTTTCCGCTTGCTGAGTTTTCCATGATCCCTCTTCCTTGCTGATGTGTCATCCTAGATCTCCTCATCCAACGGATTGCTTTATCTTACTTTTATCTGTCTTTTTTTCTCTTTTACTCACTTCGACCCAGTATCAGTCACTGGTCTTCCACACAATTCACATTTCGTCTTTTTTTCCTTAATATTCACTTTCTTCTAGAACCAAGGGCCAACACACATCCTCCACTGCAACCTCCTTTTTTATTCTTCTTAAATCTTCCTAGTAGAAATCATCCCATAATCTCTCCCAATTTGCAAGATTGTTTTATTCCCTTCAACGTTTTATGAGCCTTCAAATATTCCTTCAGAGGTTTCGAGAAGACTTGGAGGATTTTTTCTCAGAAAATCAAATTCAAGGACATTTGAGGATTGACCCTGAGAGGCATTGGATGATTGGATCCCTTGGAGGAGGAGTTAAGGATTGTATTACACCCAAGAGGGTGTCACATAAATCTATGGCCATTCTAGTGATGCTTGTAATTGACCCTTGTATCACACTAAGTTGGGTTTGACACTTGAACTAAATGTTGCAAAAGGTGGAGAAGCTACATTTAAATAGGTAATAATATGCCAAAGAGGTTTGTGTGTTCTGGCTTATAAATTTTCACAATGGTTAATCACAGTCAATTTTCAATAGCAATTCATTTGGGTCAATTTAGATGACATTTTTTGGCTTAGAATCAATCAGTCGAATAAGGAAAATCTTCAAACCATCATATAGAACATATAAATTATCAATCACTGATGATAGGATCATTCAAAGAACTTAAGATAATTGTTAAAAATAGAGATGGTATTACTAATAGTTAGAGACAATTCATAGTAGCAAAGTTAAGGCACATGTGAGTAGGACGTTGCAATTATTATGTCTACTACTGATGGTCGACAATGAAAGCAACTCAAACTAGTTATTAATAAAAAATCACAACCCTTTAGTTTCTATTTCTATTTGGTAGTATTTGTTACTATGTTTAACGGTGTATGTTGACGTCTATTTGCAAAATAGTCATTGGTTTTCTTCCAATAGACAGTTAAACAAAACTATTTTGCATACCCTGAAAAGAAGCTATCTATAGTAAGATGGGTGGCACTGTTCAATGGCTATGACCAAGTAAGCATGGAAGGTGAGGGTTTTGGTTTAAATAGGGCTTTTTAATTGAATAATAACAATAACATAAGGTACCTTTAACTTAATAACCAAAATGCAGGCAGTAAGTGAATAAAACAAATAACTCCAAAGTTTGGAACATTGAGGTCTTTTGGAAGAAATACCTAAGCTGACCATAGATGCAATTTTTAGGAATGCATTAAATGATCATGATCTGGAGAAGAAATATTGACTAAAACTTTACATAAGAGCAAGTGAAACAAAGGTAAACTTTCCTTAGACAAGTTTTTGTTCAAAAGAGGGAACCTAGAGTTACCATAGAACCCTCATTAGTATAAGGATATACTTAAAAGTTGGACTAATTGGCATCATTAGGGAGGTTATTTTGTCTACCCCCAACCCAAAGGGATCATGATCTTCTATCAATATTCAATGCCAAGCAATCTTCCAAAATAAATGGGGATTTGCAAGCTTCTATAATAGATTAAGGATTCTTTATGGATGTGCTAATTATAAGTTAGGATAGGGAAGGATATTTGATAAATGTCTTTATTTTCCAGTGTAATTTTATACTTGAGGCACTAGACAACCAAGTTCAAACTACAAATGCACATCAAAATCACTATCCTAGTTTAGGTAAAACTACTCTTTCTCCTGTAAGAATAACATGACACTGTTGTACTGGAATTAATCAGAAAACACTTGAAACATGTCTCATAGCGATATAACAAACCAGGGAGAGTATTGATATCATGATAGTGAGTAGATGTGCATTATATTCCTACAGGAGGAACAAATAGGCTCATATATGTGATTGAAAAATGAAATTCATTGCCCTGGTCCACTTATGATGAATTGAGGGGGGGATTTTCAAAATGAAAACAAAGAAGAAGATTTTTTGACTAGATACGAGGAGTTAAAACCACTGTGGGAGAATGTTGGTGGAAAAATTGTGTCATATTGTTGGATGAATGGGAAATGGAGATCAATATTAAATTTCTATGTTTCTTTCATAATGGGGACAATCTTTAATAAATCTCTTGAATCATTTTCCAATGTTAAATATGTTGCTCTATTATGTAATCTATTGGATGAGTTCACCTTGGAGATAGGTGTGGAGCATGTTTTCCAATTCATGATAAATAATGTTGTGATTGGAGAAATTCCAATGAAGAGACAATGCACATTAGTTTGGATTAGATTGGAATCCCATCACATTGATTTGATGTGGATAAGTTCACCCTGGAGTTGGCCACTAAGGATATTAGAATTCTAGTGAATGTCCCTAAGGGGGGATTGACCATACATGTTAGAGACCCAAGCCGAGGTGTCTTGGTATACACATAGAGCCAAAAACATATGTTTGAAAATTTCATTGTTGTGATAGAGGGGAAAATTGGGTTGCATAACTCCTAGATACTTCAGTTGCTAGCCAAGAGGAAGGCTACCTAAAATCAAAAACCAAGAAAAAACAAACTTCTTAGGATTAATGAAATAAATACACATTGAATGTAGCACAATTATCCACTTAGAGGGTTGAGAACACATCCTCTAGAGTTGGTCTATATTTCTTAAAAGGATTAGAGCCATTCCATCAATAGTGCTTCCACCACATTTTTGTGCTAATGATACCCATTTTTAGAAATAGGTCATCCATATTCAAATCCTACAACTTTTTTATTATATTTCTACCAATATCACAAGATTGAATTTGGTCTTGAGCATCATCCATGGCTTCCAATGGAAAAATATATGGTGATAAAGGTCTTTTTAATGAGGGATGCCCTTCCTAAATATTTTATTAACTGAAAACCATGTGGAATTTTCTAAATACTTTCCTTCAAAAAGAAACAAGAGTGAGCGTAAAATGTAGTATTCATTGAAGGAAGTCCAGTGCATAGGGATTCCCCCTGCCAATTTAGTAGCCCACTTTTATATTGTTTTCCTTAATTACCTCTCTGTATGTAAAGGAATGAGATAGTTATTTCAGAATTGTCATCATCATTGTGCTATTTTCTTTGTACTTTTCTTCTTGGAGTAAGACATTGGTGTTCATGAGGAAAACCTAGGAGAAGTTATGATGTTTAAAGAACATGTCCTTATTTGGATCTTTCTCTTGTAAGATGCTTGGGTTTGTTCTTGTGAATTAGACATTGGAGATGATGAAATCATTGATAATATTATTATTATTATTATTTACAATTGAGTTAGAGATATAGGAGGAACAACATTAGTGTCTTTTTCTACTTTATTCATTCTATTTTTTACTTTTTCACTTGTTTCAGGCACTAGGGTTTCTTGAGAATTCTTGAAGTCTAGGGTGTTAGGGTTTCTACTCTAAGGATTTAAGGAGTTAGGTTTTCATGAAAAATACTAGGGTTGTACCTAATGAGGAGGAATATAAAAGGAGATGCCTTGCATGAGGTCAAGGAGGACTTGCTAGTGTTATCTTATCTTATTGGACTCTCTTCGTTGGAGCAAGGGTTTTTGTGTTTTTCCCTATCTAGGGTTTTGGAGATATCAGAGGGTTGTACTATCTTATAGTAAGAAGCCAAAAGTATGTACTTGAAATTCACCTCCTATACATATATATATGAAATTTCTAGTTATCTAAAAATGTATTTTCATAATTTGGCATTGCACGGGAGGGAATTGACATCTAAGAAACATGGGGATACTTGGATATCTTACATAGAGGCTTGTACTTGACTTATTCTAGCTTGGTTTGAGGGAATGGACATGTGGGTGGGTGGACCCAAAAATGGTACATTTACTCGAAGAGGCATTGGACAATTGGATCCCTTGGAGGAGGAGTGTTGGACCTTGGATGAGGAGAGCTCTTGTCTTAGAGATTTTCTTGTGGATCCTCATTACCTTGGAGATTCACATATGTCACTTGTAGGAGGAGTTATTCACATGTGTGGGATTACTTGTTTGTAGTAGGTTGGTTGTAATTTTTTTGTCGACTTTCATATTGTTGGCATTCATTACCTCTCTATATGTAAAGGAATGAGATAGGCATTTCATAATTGTCATCATCATTATGCTATTTTATTTGTACTTGTCTTCTCGGAGTAAGACATTGGTGTTCACGAGGAAAACCTAGCAGAAGTTATGATGTTTAAATACCATGTCCATTGTTGGTATCTTTCTCTTGTAAGATGGTTGTGTTTTCTCTTGTGAGTTAGAAATTGGAGATGATGAAATCATTGATAGTATTATGCTTATTCCTATTCACAATTGAGTTAGAGATGTAGGAGGAGAAACATTAGTCTCTTCTTCTCCTTTTTTCATTCTATGTTTTACTTTTTCACTCGTTTCAAGAACTAGGGTTTCTTGATAATTCTTGAAGTCTATGGCATTAGGGTTTATACTCTAAGGAGGTAAGGACTCAGTTTTTCATGAAAGACCCTAGGGTTATACTTAATGAGGAGGAAGATAAAAGGAGCTGCCTTACATGAGGCCAAGGAGGACTTGTTAGTGTGATTTTATCGTATTGAAATCTCTTCGTTGGAGATAGGGTTTTGTGTTTTTATCTATATAGGGTTTTGCAAAGCTCAGAGTGGTGTACTGGCCTATAGTAAGAATCCAAAAGTACATATTTGAACTCCGTCTCCTATACATATATATGAAGTTTTCTTGGGAAAAGTGCTAATACCCTTTGAAAGGTAGTGTTTACTTCATTTATTGTTGATTTTTCATTTTAGGATCAATTTAGAATGTGTAAGATGACTCTTATTATTAGAGGGTGTGACAAGTTGGAATGAGCTTCCAATTTTTCTCTTTAGAAGATTAAGTTACAAATTATTATGGAGGAAACCAATCTTCGAGAGCATGTCATGAGAGTGGTTTTGAAACTTGTCAATCCAACATAATTAGATGTTCACCATAACAATACCAAGGAAAAGATAATCATAATTAATTCAATGAAGGATCATTCCATCTCTCATATTGCAAAGAGGATGGCATGTAAGGACATGTTTGGATCTTTGATTGAGTTGTTTCAAATCTGTTGTATTTTTCAATAGATTCTCTTGTGAAACATAAAAAATCAATATAAATTCAGACAAGAGTGTCCATAAAGGGAGGGAAGAGCTCCTAGTGAGAGGATTTGAGGGTTCGAAGCAAGTAAAATAATACTAAACTAAAAGAAGGAATTAAATTTAGGGAAAATTAATGACATTTTGAAAAAAATGCCCTATTATGTGGGTGGTGTGATAGGTTTGATAGTAAGAAATCACACTTGAGACCCATCAAGGAGACTCAAGACTATTGGGATCCAAGTCTATTAATAATGAACAAGGATAAATCAAGTTGAGGGGCACTCCACTAGACTAATTTAATGAAATGGATATGGCCTAAATATAAAACTAGGTAGTCAATGTCAACACTCTTTGTTAAACTTTTGTGGTTCCCTCTGATATTAAAGGTCTATGGTGATACTAGCACTGGAACGACTAGTTTAATGAAATAAGTCAATTTGGTAAGGGCCAAGTGTAAAGGAGGAGACCAATTAACAAAATTCAATTCAAGTTGGAAAAATAGATGGGAAGGAAGAACAAACCACCATACAAGGTTAGAGAACCTTCAAAAAACCATCATAGCGTAGAGTAACATGAAAGATCAAGTTTTTTTTGCTCCATTTTCTCCCCACATTGAAAACGAAAATGCTCTATATAATTAAAGCATGGTTACCACCAGTTTTAACTATTGACATCCAATTCATGATTCAAGGGAGAGAAGGCCCTATGAATGTTGGATGAGAATCCAACTTATCCAAATAGTAGGAAAATATAAATAAATTAAACAGAAGGGGGAAATCCCTGCTAGGAAAAATATGTTTGTTATCAAGAGCCAAAAAATAAGGCTTAGTAATTCCAAAATTCATAAATTGCAAGGAACATTCCACAAGTTCATAATATTCAGAGGATATACATGGAAATGATGCCCAAACGGGGAGCCATTGATAAAAACTAGGGAAAAAATGAGGCAACGGATCTTTCAGTACTATTGATACCTCGTTCTCCATCCATATTAAAAAGTCAGTCCACTTTTTGTTTTGTAATATTTATTTTTCAAAATGTGTAGGATGTCGACCATATTTGTCCTCCTGTAAAAACATGGCACGTGAACTATTTAAAATAATAAATGTGTAATCATTTACGTTTTTCTAGGAAATAAAAAAAATATCATTTCACAGAATAAATATACTTAGACGCATGCATATCAAAGCCTATAGAATGTTTTGGCCACTGTGATGTGTGGCACAAAGTTTTTCAATCCTAGATTTGGAGGCCTTCTCCTGAAACATACACTAATTCAATTTAACTATGCATAAACAAAATAGAAAAACAGTTTAAGAAATTTAATATAATATTATGAGAAAATTAAAATACCTGGTACTCTCCTCATAGGACTTCCTCTATGCATCTAACTAGTCATATGGTTTTACAAGTTCTTTCCATACTTTTAAACTAACATCAATTGGCATTTTTTTGAGCCTTTGCTCGGACACGAGTTTTTTTATTTTCATTTTTTGGTTGCACCTAAATCTCTTTCAATTATAAGACATTTGTCTTTCCACTATTTTTAATGACCAACCTATGCCAAATTCAGACTCCATGTCATGAATTACAACTTTCTATAGGTGCATTGGTATCTTTGAGAATGGAAAATAAAGACAGTCTTTTAACGGTTGAAGGAATGATTCCTTCAACCTGCTCACAAAAACCTTCCTAGCATCTGACATTCATATTTCACCTTAAACCATGCCATATTCTATCCTTGTATCATAGGTACCAATGCAAGATCCAAAACATGGCGTGGTGGAAGAAGTTTGGGTCCTGGGAGTGGATTTGACATTGGAGGTCTCTGATCTCTGTTCCAAATTCTTAGAGGTTATCATCAATTTTTTTTTGGAATCAATTGATTCCCTTTGACAGGATTGATTTAATTGCAATGTTTCAGGGGTGTTAGCAGATCATTTTTTTGTGTATCTTGCAAGAATTTTCAATTCTACACCATCAATTATTTTAAAGGCCTCCATCCCTAATATCAAATCCAAGGCCTCTTTCTCCTGGTCAGTCTCATGTCCCTAGATATATAAAACAATTGTTTTGTTGTAAATTTTTGAATAAAAAACTAAAAGATAAAAGAAAAAAAAAACCGAGACAATTAGAAATCTATAAATTGACAATGACTTACCTCATTGTGTCTAGAATTTATTTCTTCCCTCTGCTTGACATTTTTAACGAGCTAGGGAAAATCCCTTCTGTCACAATTTGGGCAAGTTGACTTGGTCACGATTTTCGAAGGTGCTTATTTCTTCTCCCTTCTTCCTGGATTTTTTTCCTCTTCTAACAAGGTAACCAAATGTCAAACTCAACTTTATTGTTTCAAATAAAAAAGTACAGAGTATTCCAAAGAAGAGAATGATTGTGAGAGAAAATATTCTTTCTTAATTGAGTCCTAAGAAGGTTTGTGGTGGCCATGTCTAATAATAATGTTAAGATAACTCTCCCATGCTTGATTTCTATTAATATTGCAATATATTAGACCATAAAACATGAGGACATTTATAGATCAAGAAGTGAAAATCTAATAGTTGTGAAAGTTGATAATTTTTTTACCCAAAAATTGTGGAAATGGAACTTCCTGCTATGGTGATATTTGATGTAGCATCTTGCTGGATATTTACTAGTGTTTCTAACTTGTCAGATTCCCTTGTTGAGGGATGGAGGCTTACGTGCATATTCAACTACAGTTGCAGTATTCAAGACAACCCACAACCTGAGAATTTGGCCTTTCTATTGTGGAATGATGTGGGTACCACAATTAAATCCTCTGTTTGACCTCAGGAAACCCTGAACCCATGCTTTGGTCACACCCGTCTTTTTAAAATGTGTTTTCCTTGTCATGAACATGGGATTTTCTTATTTTTTTTTGTTGAGCCACCAATCGAGGATAAATTCAGCACAATATATGCCAGCTTTATCATCGACTTAGGGATTCAATGTAATCTATGTGGAGCACAAGAGTCAGTGCAAAAATTTCCTAGAGTAGTGCCTAAACTATATGCATAGTAAAAACAAAATCTCATATGGCACAATTGTTTTTCCAATAGTGGCTAAGGGTCTATGCTAACTTATCCCTAGGTATTTGTGAGCCTTAATTTTTGTACTTCACTAATGCAGTTGCATGATGTCAAAGTTTGTAGAAAAAATCATCTCAGAATGATGATAGAAGTTATGGTTATGTGATCTAGGTCTTGGAAATAGAATCAGAAACTCAACCAATGACTGTGAGAGTCGTTGGACCATAATCGTGCTCATCATGGTTAAACCCTAATCAAGGAAGATTACCCACTCTACTAGAACATTTTTTCTTTAGCTAGGATGCAACACCAAACAATTCCATGGAAGTTGAAGGGATGAACTTCTAATCAACAAATGATATGGTAAGATATTACACATTCCCCTCCAATTATTGTTGTATATTTCATTTTGTCTTTCCATGTTTTAACAATAACTATGTAGAAATAACAAACTTGATGAAATATGGAGTTGATAAGTGTGGGGTTTGAATCCAAGGAACATATTTATTTGGGAACTACAACATGCAGATAAAGTTGGTCCCTGGTGATTTTGTTAGCACTGCCATAGCCTTCTATGTGACTATATTCATATTAATCATTTTGTTTTTTATTTTCTTAAGTTGATTCCTACTTACTGTGTGTGTTTTTTTGTTTATGGTGGGAAACATTCTTTGTGAATTGGACAAAATAGCAAGATATACTTAGAATTATTGTGCAATAAGTTTGGGTAACACCACATTATCTATACCAACATATTCATTGGGGTCAAGGGTGAAAGACAATAACATAGATATATCTATTTAGTTTTTCCTCAAAGAAAACCTTACAAGGTCCCCCACTCTTCTTCCCCCCACTCTTCTTCGAAATAAAATATCTCTTATTCTACCCCACCAAGGATTATCATTCATATATAGATCTATAGAATGCTCTCTCTTGTTTAATATGGATTGGTGTCATGACCTTCTACATGGGTACATTCACAATAATCATTGTGGTTTTTTCTTTTTCTAAAGTTGTTTCCTACTTATTATGCATGCATTCATTTGTGGTGTGTAGCTTTCTTTGTATATTGGAGACCAAGGTGAGATAGACTTCAAAGTTTTGGGCAATAAATCAAGGTAACCCTACATTCTCTAGACTGGTGTATTCACATGGAGTAAGGGTGAGAGAGAGCATTGGATGTATCTTTTTCTCTACCCCAATAAGGATTATCAGTCCTATGTAGTGTTTTAGAACATGTACTAGATTGTGTAAGATCCATACATGAATCCATGGAATTTCCATTAAACTATATTTCAAACAAAGCCAAATTAGGAAAGTGTGTTATGTAATCTTAGAATGCACCTTCTCTAGGTGAATATGCATTGGCTTCATGGTTATATATATATAGACTTCAAATTCTTGAGAAATATGTCTAACCAACCCTACTTTCTCCATACTAAAATATCCATAGGAAGAAATTTTGAGAGAGAGCATGTCATATATATTTGGTTCAATCCCACCAATGATTATTATTGCTACATAATGATCTAGAAAATTTACCATATTATGTAAGCCCCCAGACGTGAACCCCTAACATTCCCATTAAGTTTTATTTCAAATAAAACAAAAGGAACATTTAATTGTGTAATTTTAGAATGCACCTCGCTCGTGTTGAATATGGAATGGTTCCATAGCCTTCTATATGAGTACATTCATAATAAGTATTAGTTTTTTTTCTAAAGATGTTCCTTTCTTACTTTGTGTGTATTTTCTTGTGGTTCATGATATTATTTGTAGATTGGAAAGAATGATGATATAGACCTTGAATTATTGGGAAATATGTTTGAGAAACCCTACATTCTCCAGAAAATTGTAATCATGGGGGTAATCAGAGAGAGAGAGAGAGAGAGA
>ML800022.1:116171-137481 GCA_009831015.1 Picea engelmannii
GAACAAAAACTATTGATTATTTCTCATATATTGTGCATGGTTTATTGTGGTGTATTGGTGTAACTCTTATACTATTGTTCATTTCTCATTGGATATAATTGAATGGTTTAAGTATAAGTTGAAAAAGGTTTTTAAATTGTACTTGATACTGATTCACCCCCTCTCAGTATCAACATGGTTTCCCTAGGAGTTTAACAAGTGATCAAGGCCACCACCTATTAAGTTATGCAATTGCAAATTTTACTTAGAACAAGAATCAAATTAGAGATTGGCATTAGAGATTATGCAGGGTGTAAATAAGGTGAGAGCAGTGTTGCATGAATGTCGAGTAGTAAATGAGACCACCAAGGAAAACTTTGAGGGCATATATTGAATTAGCAATTGGCCATTGAGTGAAGCCACTAAATCACATTTGGTAAACAAGATTGATCAATAAGAAACCCCAATTATGAGATATAACTCTAGAAAAAATATGATTTATTAGACTTTACTTACAATTGATGAGTGTGGAGGAGTTCATGCATAATTTGCACATGTTGAATATGGGTATCCCATGTCTATCTAAAAAATGAATATCATCAATATATATCACAATAATATGTCCCAGATGTGATCTAAAAATATCATTGATAATTTTCATGAATATTGATGGAGAAATTCTAAGATTAAATTGAATTACAAGTCATTCATACATATCAAATTTGGTTTTGAAGTGTTTTTAATGCATCAAATGAATTGATTCATTCCTGATCATAATTGAAGGTGATATTCTTTTTGATTAAATACAAAGAACCCTTACATTGATCAAAGATATCCTTGATACATGGCAAAGGGTATAGATTTTTTAATTGTAATCTTATTAAGGGCCTGATAATTTGTTACAAGACTACATTAATTCTTTTATTTCTTTGAAATGATAAATTCTAGTGAGCCATAAGAAGAGGTATTTGGTTGAATCTGGCCTTCATTGATGAGTCTAAAATAGTTTCTCAATTTCATTGTTCTCAACCATGGAGAAGTAGTAGGTAGGGTTATTAGGAAGGGAAACACATGGAATGAGATCAATATAAAGGTGGATGGGACACAATGGAGGTAGGCAATGAGGCATAGTGAAAACATCATTGTAGGTGTCTAGAATAGCTTGGAGTGTAGGGGGAGGAGGCTTGTTGAATTTATCTACCTTGAGTTGTTGAATGACACATAAAGGTAGTAGTTGAGTAAGATTTGATGAACAACAATAGTGGA
This sequence comes from Picea engelmannii, assembly GCA_009831015.1. Classification (NCBI taxonomy): domain Eukaryota; kingdom Viridiplantae; phylum Streptophyta; class Pinopsida; order Pinales; family Pinaceae; genus Picea; species Picea engelmannii. The sequence continues at coordinate 117,417 of ML800022.1, forward strand.
TATTAATAAATGGGGTTTGTAAGGATATGGAGGTGTGGTAGAACATAATTGGTAGCATCGACATAGGAGATCATTATTATATGTGTTTTGATTCCCATCATGGATGGCTTGTGATTAATATAACAAGGCTATCCTAAGATCATATATATGTAGTCTAGTGGAATTGCATCACAATATATTGTGTTAATGCAATGTTCAATGGAAAAGGTAGTTTGGTGGCATTGTGTGATGAGGATATAGGTTCCCTAAATTTTGACCCATCCTAGATGGTATGGTTGAGGACAAGGTATAAAAAAAATATGAAGTTCATAAACTATCTCATGGGATGAGAGATTCCATTCACAACCATCTTCAATAATCAAGTGGGATAGGTATTGTTTGATTTGGAAATTGTGATGGTAGAGAGAGGAGTTAGTGGTTGGGGAAGAGGTGGTCATTGAGGAAATAATTTTATAACGGTTGGAGGGGTTCTCTAAATCAAGGGGATCTAGTTTTGGTGGTGAAGGTTGGCTATGGTTGTAGCAAGTTAACATAAATTCATGGATATATTTAAAGGAATGCAAATCCATTATATAATGTGTGAAGGTATGGTGAAAAATACAAAATTCATGGTTATGTGGGGTTATGAAAAAGGGTTGAGTGAAAGGAAAAAACCAATAGGTTTAGTATACTGTTAGAAAGGGTGTTTGCAAACATTCCACTTTTCCACAAAAATAACATACTTAAAATCCCCATTAAGAGTGATGTTGGTAAATAAGAGAACAACATGTCATATAGAAGGTAGTAAAACACAATTGAATTTGATAGAACCACAATGGTGTTATCCTAGGTATGATTGCATAATCTCTCACTAATATTTTGGCATTACCAAAACTTAATTACAAATAAAATATCCCTTGGTTAGTACAATGATAGGGTGAATACAAACATGACATAATACTCATGTGTTCATATCTATATGGAATTTGACTTGGAGAAGGGGATCTCTGAAGTGATTCAACTCAACTTAGAAGGATCGATCTACGTACAAGTTATTAATTATAACAAATTTCAATCAAACTGCAATGATCCATGCCATGATTATGGACATTGCACTAAGGATTGAAAAAATCACCAATGAAATCAAAATCCTACAATGCAACAAGCATAACAATGCCCTACTCCACCTAAAAATTTCAATCAAATAAAAGGACCTCACCTCCCAATAGTAATCTATATTTTCCCCTTGCAATAGCAAGAAAGAATTTAAAATTTTCGGAACTATCCCCATGTCAAGAAAAAGTAGTGTCTCAAAAATTCCTTTTATAGACGCTTCTCCTCGCAACTTGCCATTGAAAGAGTTTGTGCCATTAAAAAAGATCCATTTATCAAATTCATCCAAGGACGTAATCCATAAAGTCTTGGAATCTCTATCAAATATTACTTAAAATCATTATCTGATTGAGGTATGATTTTAGGTTGTCACTAGGAAGAAATCCCAACCTACCTAAGAAAAACAAGTGGAAGATCAATTAAAACTACATTCCATTTATGTCTTCCATAATATGTTGCAAACATGTATCCACAATATAATTTTTGTAAAATACAAGATTATAATCATGACATCTACAAAAGTGTATGCTTAGCTACACACCTCCATTGATACCTACACCCTCCTTTCAAGGTAGATCCACTCTCAAGTTTATTGATTACACCCCAATGATAGAGCTATATAAATCATATAGAATTTTTAAGGGTGGAAACACAATAAATGAGCATCACTAGAGATTGATCAATGTATTACAAGACTTTGTTGCTAATAACTCACAAAAATAGGTCATGTATAGAATCACTCAATTGGCACAAATACCACATGATCATCCAGAGTCTCACAAAGTAGAGAAATATAGGAGTAAGAATACTTAAAAATTAGAATAATCACTCTCGATTGTGTTCTCATAATCCTTCCCAAGTTAGATGATAGTAAATAAAGTATGTCCTTACTAATTGAGTGTTGAATCTCTCAACTACCTCTAGTGTAATGAAGTTTGCATCATGGAATGTTGTATGAAATCTATGTGGGCACTAAGACAATGAACACATTTTGAAGGTTGAATGTGAAATTGGTTAGGATGTGTGAACCATGGCTAGAGATGAAGCATAGTAGGAAAAGCATCACCCAAGTGAGATGAAGTAATGATGATATGGTCTATATTTGGAAGAAATTAAATCAAAACATCATTTTTTGAGTGTACAAGATCTTTCTTATGGCTAGGAGTCTGTAGTATTGCAAGTTATCCCTCATATTATACTTCAATAAATTGTTGAGTGGATCTAGTGTTGGTGGTGTGGTTATCAAAATCTGGTAGAAACAGGCATGTTGGTTTTGACCTATCAAATTGAGTACTATTTTGAAATTGAAATTAAAGTTAATAACTTGGTTTCCAAGTGAGGGATAAGAGACATGGTAAGAATGGTAGTTTGGTCACTAGGTTCACAAATGTTGTGAGTATGATAATTTGGTGGTTCAATACCAACAATTGAATTGAATATATGTGAATATGGTTGATGTTTTGGAGTATTCTACCATGAAAAATGTTTCCCATGATATTATTAAGTAAAATCCGTGACAGGTTCAACAATGTATCATCCATGTTGTTTACATAAAAATTAGGGTTGATAGATAAACATGGCCTCTATCCATTTGATATTTTTGTTAATTTTTGCATAAACCATATATAATTTAATGTATAATGTAAAATATTTTGATTTTCATATGGGAATGTTATGAATAACACTTTATTAAAATATTGTTGAAGCATGCATAGTACTATGTAATGCATAGGCATTTCAATCCTTGTGTATTCATGAAAACATTATATTTGAGATATTTTGTTATTCAAAAAATAAGATAAATCCATATAAGTTGTCCATTGTAGTAGGTTGTCAAAGATTTTTCAGTTGCATTCTATTTTGGAATTTGAATGTACCTATTTTATGTATAATGAAGGTTGTATATGGATGAAAATAGTGATGAGCTCATAATTTGTTGTTATGATGGGATGAATTCATTTGTTTGATTACATACATAGCTCAAATTTTAATGATGTCCCATGATTTGAAGATAATTATAAGTTTGAGTTTTTTAGCATCAAATTTTCCTTCAACATGTTTATAATATTGTAGGCTTCACTTTGAGTGCCTGCAACTAAGTTTTATGAATGGATATTTTTGTAATGAAATGAAATATGGATTATTTTGAACCCATAGTTGTTGTCATTCTTTCATGAAGGGGAAATAGATGAAAGGAGTAATGGTGAATGAAATAGGATGAAATTGTACATGTAAATTGTCTTCTTGCATGTCTCTTTCCTTCATAGTACCATCATATTTATTTCCTGATTTTCTATCGTTTGATACCAAGCTAATTTTGACTTGTGGCCCTATTTTCCCTAACTTATTAGATAATACTGGATTTGATTGGTGTAATAAAAATTATTGTCATTGTTGTGTAACAAAATCTAGTGGAGACCATGGAAAGAGGACATGGACGACATAGACCTACTTAATCACAGAGAAGAAAGTGGGTGGAAGAGGATATGATAATAGAATTTGCAGATACAATAAAGGTAAGAAGACAAAGAAACCTCAACCAAAGGAGGATGATATTTATGAATTCACAAATGCTACAACATAGAGGAGATAAAGTCATTTTTTTTCCATGAGGCCTTTGAGGTCAAACTTATTGGTTGAAAATGCACAAGAATGGTGATTAAATGTGATTCTATGATCAAGGGAAAATTTTGAAAATTAGGATGGCCATGTGGGACAAGGATGTTGGATACTTTTATTGTTGAAATTATAGCTCTATGTATATACCTAGGTTCATTAATTTTGTTTTCAACTCCAAAAAATGATATCAATATGTCAAATATATGACTAAGGTTATTTTTTCTGTTTGATAACATGTTCATTGAAATAATATAATTGGTGTACTGAATATTATTGACTATGTAGTGTATTATATGAGCCAGATGAAGCTAGGGAAATGGATCATGTCATATCAAATGAGGACACAATGGATGACATGAGACATCAAGTACTCAGATTTTGAATTAAATTAGGAAAAATTGATCTGATGGAATTTTTTGATGCGTCCATCTTTTTTTATAATATTATTAAAATTTATAGTGTATTATCCAATATTGACAAAAATTAATGCATGTTGTTGATTATTTTAGATGGATATTGGATCAAATGTAGATCTTGAGAATTCAACTAGAAAAAGAAAAAGATATGTACGTGGACATGAACCTAAAATTGTTAAATCATCTAGAGGATAGTGGGTGGAAGAGGATATGGCAATGGATCCTACAGACACAACAAATTATTGCACTAAACAAGAGGTTGGTGAGGACTATAGTACATGGGATGAATACTTTGAGAAAATTGTTGTTTGTGGATGTTATGTATGTTGTGAAAAGAAAAAATTCAAATGAGCGATTGTAAAAAGACATTGCATAGATTATGAGCTTCCAATGGGTAGCATGCCCCTACAATCGATTCAAATAAAATAATAATTGTGGTAAGGAATTTTCCAATTTGATACAAATAATATGTACATGTCTTTTAAACATTGTTTTATATTATTTAAATAATAATATTTTTCTTGGTGAATACTTGCAGGATAAAGTTATTGGTTTAAATTTTCCTGCAGAATTGAATTCTAGCCTAGAGGGTGATGATAATTTATCAAATGAGAAATCTAACAAAAATATGTGGACAAAAACAAGTAACAGAGAAAGAACCACTTTAAAGGTGCATAATTTTATTAAAGACAAAGGGAAGGTGGACTACATAGCCTATGAGAATGAATGTGATGGAGATGATGACTTTCCCCTGATTTTGAGATCAATTTACAAAGAGACATTTAATCGTCGACTATATTGTGCTTGGCTGAGTGATCAACAACTACCTAGAGTGTATGACGTGTTTCAATTTTGGGGATACAACTACATGATATGACCCTCCAATATTCATGGAGAAAATATAGGTTTCTTTATTGTCCAAAATGTCCATGTGGGATCTAAACATATAAATAATTCACAAAAAACCACTAGGAGATTAATGCCATATTATGGTTTTTCATATTATAGTGGTGAATGGAGAAGGCTAGTAGAATATAATCCTAGCATGTGGTCTAAATTTGAATATATATACACATCGTCTCCAATTGGAAAGTGGAAAATAAATGAATAGAGGTCATCTTATGTATATATATGGGTGTGCATACACACAAAAAAATACTGCAGGTTTTATAAATAATAGTAAGGGAAGGGACCCTATTGTAAGATCAAATTGTTAATTTGTTGAAGTTATACATGATAAAGATGGAGATATGGAAAGAGAGCTTGATATATTGATAATGGTTGAGGATATTATAGAACTTACCATTTGGGATGAGTTATTTATTAATTACCCCWTCTTAAAATGCACTCAYGTGTGAAAGAAAACTGAAGAACAAGGTCTTCCTAAGGATGTTCTTAAGTACAAAAAACTGAAGAATAATCAATGAGTGTGGATTGACATTTTATAAACCATGTTGTCAAAATTGTGTTTTATTTWAAATTATTGTATAAAAAAATTAGTCTATAAAATAATGTTATGTTATTCAATTGATTTATATATGTTCATATATTCTATATTTTTATTGGTTAAGACATATTTGATTATATTTATTTGAAATTGATACAATTATGATTTATCCARTTGTTTCCAAACATTAAATAATGCTTGTGTTTGTTGAGAGGTAGAAGATATTGATGATACACCTATTAGTACCTAATATCAAACTRGGTTATTAATAATTGGACAAGATTATCCAAACCTTCCTTTAAACCATACCAGGGAAAAAAGAGAAACATTGAAGAAAATACAACCAGTTGATAAATTTCAAGAGTTGATGAGATTAGCATACATTGATGACATGCCACATAGCTTTAATGATGATGATGATAGTGAAAATGCAGTGCATGAAGAAGGATTGAATGAAATTCTTACAGGTTTCTTTGGGCATGGAAAAATTGATGACAATAATGATCATATGGTTGACAGTAATGATGATAGAAGGGGTAATTACCTCCAACGTAATTTTGATGATAACAACCTGAAAGACTCAATCAAATAAGCTGAGAAGACACCCATGTTCATATCGGGAGAAAGTAGAACCTCAAAAATTGCATGCACATTGATATTATTAGAAATCAAGTCATTATTTGGTTGGTCATACAAAGGATTCAACACCCTACTGAAGTGAGTTGAAATGTGTTTCTTACTTTGCATTGTCAATTGGTGTATGCAATTCATAAACATTCATCAACTTTGTTTATATTTCTTTAAGGAGATTTTAAAACCATATATTGTATATAAACAATCCTAGTATAGATTGACATATCAAACAGGTTCATCATAAGTCAAACATTCAATTGATTTAATCTCTGGCAATCTTACATGGCACTAAAAACTAAAATATTCCTTGAAGAGAATGTGTTTCCATTAACTTGTACAAAAGAATGTTAGTTGTTGGTTGAGTTGGGGATCGAATAAAATAAAATCCATTCATGTAAAAATGATTGAATTTTATACAGAGATGAATATCAAAACAAGGTAGAATGTCATGTATGCAAAGAGAAGAGATATTATACACATGTACAAGGTCCTACAGTTCCAGAGAAGGTTTTACGTCACATGCCAATTATACCTAGACTTCAACAAATGTTTTGTTGCAAGCCACTTGCACAATTGATGAGGCATGCAAAGAACATGAGTAAATATGGATTCATGCAAATTTTGTCTAAATCCAAAGCAATAAAACACATAGAGGAAAAATGACCAAGTAAATTAAAAGATGAACCACGTAGTATTAGGTTTGGTCTTGCAATGAAGTGTGCCCATTCTCTTTCCTAAGCTCAAATTATAGTGTTTGGCCAGTCGGATTGATAGCATACAATATTCCCCCATGGATGAGTGTTATAAAGGAGAACCTTATGTTGACTCTCATTGTTCCAAGAAAACATCATGTTAAAAATATGGATGTTTATATTGTGCCTTTTATTGATAAGATGCACTGCTATGGAAAGGCATAAGAATGTATGAAATATCACATCCTCCATCAAATAGGTCCTTCATTTTGTATGGTGTGTTATGTTGGACTATTTGTGATTTCCCAGGACTTGGTGTTTGTTCTAGTAAGATAAAATATTTACGTATTCACACTCAATTTATTTTCATCCTAACTTTCATACTTACTTTTATAATATTATTTTGATGCTATTGACATTACTTATTGAATTGCAGGGATTCAAACAAAGGGGATATTTTCATGTCCAAGATGTGTAGATCAATTTCAAGGGACGTAATCTAAATATATAGATAAATTTATTTACGCAAACAACGTTATTTTTCTACCACCAGATCATAAGTTTAGAAATCATTTGAAGAATCAATTTGATGGAAAAGTTGAAAATAAATGCCCTTTCATGATTATGGGGCCAGGTGATTTCCTTAAGAAGTATGAAGATGTTGAATTGAAAGCTTGGAAGGATTTTTTTGACCGGGGTGATTCAATTGAAGAGCCAGAATGAGTTGTAGTTAATATGTTAGAAGGAATGAAAAGGAAATCCATATTTTATGAGCTCCCTTATTGGAAGGATCTATTAATATCTCACCTATTAGATCCTATGCACATCTTCAAAAATTTCCTAGATTCTATATTTTGACATATATCATGTAAAGAGAAGGAAACCTTGTCTTCGAGGAGAGATATTTCTCTTTCGCATACCAAAATTGATAGAAGACATTTGTATCCAAATATGGAAAATGAAACATATGCACAAGCTCCATGGATTTTGAAAAAACAAAAAAAGAGCTAAACCAACTAAAAATTTTCATTCATTCAATAAGGACACCTACTATCTATGGGTCATCATTATATAAAGATTTTACAATTGATGGACATATCACAGTATTTAAAACACATAATTTTCATAATTTTATGAAGGTATTATATATCATCATTTAAGTTTTATTGGTAACATTGATTAATACTAAATATATTTTGATATTCTATTGATTGAGAAAAATTACTAATGACCTTTGATAAATGTGTTTGATAGCATATCATGCCATTGGAAATTAGGGGGGATTCATGTCTTACCGTTGACTTAAGGAATGCCATAAGTAGATTTCCAACATTTACAAGATATCTGGTATGAAATGTTCCTATGAGAGAGACATAGATGTATTATATTCCATTTTAATTTTTCACGAAGGTTTCATACTAATTTTCTATTCTTATATTAGGTGGGTGACCTCCAAGGAGATCCACAAATGTGAAGTACCAAAATGGAAGAAGGAAATTGTAGAAATTGTATGTATATTTGAGAAGGAGTTGCCTACAATTTTCATGGACCTAAAAGTCCATTTACTTATACAACTAGTCTATGAAATTGAATTGGAGGGTGTCGTATCAACGAGATGGATGTTTTTCTTTCAGAGGTATATGAAAACACTAAAAAAAAAATACGACAAAAGGCACATCCAGAGGGTTGTATGGATGAACGATATGTATTGAATGAAGATTTTTTCTTCCTATGTGAATTCTTTGGTAAGGATTTTGAAAATGAGCCATGCTTCTAGGATGAAGAACGAGCATCAAATACTATTGATGGAGAAAACACACAATCTAATGGTGTTCAAGTAGAAATTAGTAAGTAAATTCATGATCATTGTGGTTTTTTTCTTGCAATCATTAATTTTATTTGTAATTTATTTGTCAAATTAACAACATAATGTTTGGAGTTTGAAATAAACATGTTGACATGTAATAGGTGTAGACAAAAGTGATATACTTGACAAGTTCATTATGTACCACATGGAATTTATGAAAAATGGATTTATTTGTATGATAAAAAGAGAGAAGAAGTGTTAGAATCAAGGAGACAATTTAAGAGATCCAACCCAAGGAATGCTCCACTTCCAATTGATCTGTTTTGGGATTGGGGCAAAGATTGCACACTAGAATGGGTTACTAAACAAATTCAAAATCAAATAGAAGATGTAGGTATAGATTCAAACATAACAGAATATGAAATTAACATGTGTAGAGGATGTGAAATAAAGGTACAGTTGGAATTTTACAAAATGTTGTTTCCTTACAGTTTTGACACAATTAAATATTTCAATATTCGTCATTATATTTGTTTTTACTGAAATAAATGGTCTTTCACAAGTGAGGAAATATCCTGCAATGTGGGAATATGGACAACACTATTGTGTAGAAAGTGTAAATGTAAAGAGACAATCCTTTGATTGTGGCATCATGGTTGATTTCAAGCAATCCAATCGAGCAAGCTCAAAAGATAAGAATATTATTGAAGGGAATCTACAATATGTTGGGAAAATCCAAGGAATTATTTAGTTGGATTACCTCTTTGTTAAATGTTTCATTTTTAAGTGTAGATGGTCTGAAGCATTTGAGAGGACATGAAGACATGATACCCATAGTGGATTGTTTTCTATATATTCCTCGAGGTTCCTATCGGAGGATAAAGAGCCTTATGTTCTACCAATTCATTGTGAGTAGGTATTTCTTTAACTCAAATAATAATTTGTGGTGATCATTAATCTATTAATTCATAGTTTATTGCGATAATATATATCTGTTTATTAATCAATAAAATTGTTATAACATCGTCTAATATATGTATGTCGTTCATGTGTAGGTATTTTTCTATGAAGATATTTTGGACCCTAAATGGATATTTGTCATACATTATAATATAATATTAAGGCATGTATTTGACGATGCATTAGTGGATACTGAGCAAAACAATGATGGAAAATAAAATGAGAGAGAGGGATTAGAGAACATCGAAGAAATTGGCATCCATGATTATGTTGAAGATGGTTATGTTCAGGCACAAGAAGACAACAATCTAGAGTTAGATGATGTTATGGAAGACAACAATATGGATGGTATAGAAAATGATGATCCCAATACATTTGGAAACAATATATATGGTATACCATGAAATTTAAATGATGATGAAGATGATGCAGGTCAAGATGAGGATGATGATAATATTAAATACTTGAAATAATATATGAACATTGACAATGATACAATGGATGAAATTGTTGCAAACAATAATGTTAGTGACCAGAATTTATAAATTTTTAGAATTATTTGTAATCCATGTTTTAAAAATGTTGATTCTTATGGCCCAAACTTTGAAATGATTCAGTATTATTTGTGTCGATACATACTACCTATTGCAATATCCTTAAAGTGTTCAATATTTTCTATGAAGTTTTGGAAAAAAAACTTAGGATTACTTGGATAAGAGTTAACATGTTTAGTGGTGATTTAATGGTTGATAATGGTTTATAGGTGTTGTGAGGTTATTGGTTAGACTCGGACTAAACTAGGATGAAGAACCTATTCAATAAAAATACATTAAACATGCAAGTGTAAAAATATATAATTACATATATTGTATATATAAAACAATATAAATTCAAACCATTAGGATAAATGTATCCAAAGTTTGTTGATTAATTTATATTTTAAAAAAAATTGAAATATTTCACTAAGCCTAAGACTAAGACCTTAACCTTTATATCATCTAACCCCTAATCCCATAACCCCTAACCCCTTGAAACATGGACGATATCAAATATTATGTGGAGACATCAGACATCCTTGAGTCTTGAAACCCTCCCATGCCATCAAGGAATGTGTCTAGTATAATCATGCCAATTTTTGACACATAAATGCACAGTTTGGAGAAATTTTAATGTTCACCTCATTCACTACTAACCATGTAGGGTCAATGGATGTCATTAAGCCCTTCAATTGATATAATCCCTAACCCATTAACCATTAAAACACTTGCATATTGGACCCTATAGAATTATTTCAGGATGTCTCAACGAAATAAAATCATGGTTTGATCATCTCGAAGAATGCCACAAGAAAAAGACAAATACATGGAAATTGGCATCTTCATCAGGTTTTGTTGTAAATATGGGTATGTTGGGTTCAATCTTTGTTGGCATGGATTGACAAACTGGGTCATGATGAATATGATGATGATGATGGAAATGAAAATAATGATGATGGTGATGATGAATAGAATGATGTCCCTAAGTATTAAAACCTTCCCATACCGTCAAGGCATTAGCCTAGTCTAAACAGGTAAAATTCCAAAGCATACAGTCACATTTTGAAGAAATTTAAACATTAGCCCCATTCACTGCTCACTGTGTGGGTTTGGTGGATGACATTGGTGATGGGAATGTTGGAATTTCCAAGACATTTCAAGAGAGTTTCGACAAATATTCTATAGAAGGGAATGACGAATGATGAAAATGAGATCGACGTGCATGATGAACATTGATGAAAACATGGAATATCTCAAATATTATGTGGGGACTTCAGACATACTTGAGTCTTGAAACCATCCCATACCTTCACGGAATGTGTCTAGTCTAATCATATCAAATTTTGATGCATACAGTCACATTTCGAAGAAATTTCAACATTGGCCCCATTCACTACTCGTTGTGCAGGGTCAGTGGATGAAATTGGTGAAGGGAATGTTGGAAGTTCCAAGACATTTAAAGAAAGTTACGACAAATATTGTATAAAAGGGAATGATGAATGATGACAATGGGATCGATGTGCATAATGAACATTGATGCAAACATGGATGATATGAAAGGTTATATGGGGGTATCACACATACTAGAGTATTGAAACCATCCCATACCTTCAAGGCATGTGTCTAGTCTAACCATGTCAAATTTCTATGTATATAGGAAAAAATTGAAGAAATTTCAACATTGGCCCCATTCACTTCTCACTATGCAAGGTCAGTGGAAGAGATTTGTGATGGGTGTATTGGAAGTTCCATGACATTTCAAGAGAGTTCTGACAAAGATTCTACAAATGGAAATGAAGAATGATGATAATGATACGTCCATGATGAACATTGATGCAAATGTACTCGAATATCTTAAATATTATGTTGGGACATCAAACATCCTTGAGTCTTGAAACCCTCCCATACCGTCAAGGCATGTGTCTAGTCTAACCACATCAAATTTCAACACATACATGAACAATTTGAAGAAATTTCAACATTGGCCCCATTCACTGCTCACTATGTGAGGTTGGTGGATGACATTTGTGATGAGTGTATTGGAAGTTCCATGACATTTCAAGAGAGTTCCAACGAAGATTCTACAAATGGAAATGATGAATGATGACAATGATATGTCCATGATGACGTTGAAGAAAATGTATTGGATGATCTCAAAGATTATGTTGGGACATCGTACATCCTTGAGTCTTTAAACCCTCCCATACCGTCAAGATATGTATCTAATCTAACCACATCATATTTCCATGAATATAGGCACAATTTGAAGGGGACATTAACTTCTCACTATGTATGGTTGGTGGATGACATTTGTGATGGGTGTATTGGAATTTCCATGACATTTCAAGAGAGTTCCAACAAATATTTTACAAATGACAATGATACGTCCATGATGAACGTTGATGCAAATGTGGATGATCTCAAATATTATGTGGGGACATCAGAAATCCATGATTCTTGAAACCCTCCCATAAGATCAAGGCATCTGTCTAGTCTAAGTAGATCAAATTTCGATCCATACAAGCACAATTTGAAGAAATTTCAATGTTGGTCCCATTCAATGCTCACTGTGTAGGGTTGGTGGATGAAATTTGTGATGGGTGTATTGGAAGTTCCAAGACATTTCAAGATATTTCTAACAAAGATTCTATAGAAGGGAATGCCGAATGATGACAATGATATCGATGTGCATGATGAGCATTTATGAAAGCATGGACTATCACAAATATTATGTGGGGACATTAGACATACTTGAGTGTTGAAACCATCCCATACCGTCAAGGCATGTGTCTAGTCTAACCATGTCAAAATTTTGATGCATACAATCACATTTCAAAGAAATTTCAACATTGGCCCCATTTACTACTCACTGTGCAGGGTCAGTGGATAACATTGGTGAAGGGCATGTTGGAAGTTCCAATACATTTCAAGAGAGTTTCGACAAAGATTCTATAGAAGGGAATGACAAATGATGACAATGGGATAGATGTGCATGATGAACATTGATGCAAACATAGATGATCTTGAAGGTTATGTGGGGACATCACACATACTGGAGTATTGAAACCCTCCCATACCGTCAAGTCATGTGTCTAGTATAACCATGTCAAATTTTGACGCATACAGGCACAAATTGAAGAAATTTCAATGTTGGCCCCATTCACTGTTCACTATGCAGGGTCGGTGGAAGATTTTTTTGATGGTTGTATTGGAAGTTCCACGACATTTCAAGAGAGTTCCAAAAAATATTCTACAAATGGAAATGAAGAATGATGAAAATGATACATCCATGATGAACATTGATGCAAACGTACTGGACGATATCAAATATTATTTTAGGACATCAAACATCCTTGAGTCTTGAAACCCTCCCATACCGTCAAGGCATGTTTCTAGTCTAACAACATCAAATTTCAACGCATAAAGGCACAATTTGAAGAAATTTCAACATTGGCCCCATTCATCGCTCACTATGCGGGGTTGTTGGATGAAATTTGTGATGGATGTATTGGGAGTTTTGTGACAGTTCAATAGAGTTCCAACAAATATTCTACTAATGGAAATGATGAATGATGACAACGATACGTCCATGATGAACGTTGATGCAAACATACTTGATGATCTAAAATATTATGTTGGTACATCGTACATCCTTGAGTCATGAAACCCTCCCATGCCGTCAAGGCATGTGTCTAGTCTAACCACATCAAATTTCAATGCATACATGCATAGTTTGAATAAATTTCAATGTTGGCCCCGTTATCCCCTATCCTAGGGATAAATAAGGATATTATGTCTTGAGGCCCACAGGTCCCAGACTTGGAGTATCGAGAGACATATTGACTTGAGCTTGGCCCTAGAGGGCCCATCCTTTCTTCTTCAATGCCTCCATTATGTCATGAACAACAACATCCATCCCATCGGCCTGGTTCTGAAGTAGCAGTGGCTCTTGCTCCATGAGGCAATGAGTTCAGGTATCATGGTATGTGTCACTATGATTCTCAAATCATTTGAATATGTGAATTTAATTCTCTTTTGCTTCATAAAATTTTCTTGGACATTATGCCTTTTAACTTGTCCATACCTGGGGGGGATGAAAGAATGCCCTAGCAAGTTGGCTCCCTTAGGAGTGAGTTGCCACTGGATGGGTTTATGAAAGGTCATTGTCCATTCCTTCCATACTTATCACTTTTCATCATATTCCCTCTCATCTATCCCCTACATTGGTTTGGGCATTAGGTTTTCCAAGCTAGTAAGGGTTGTACTTTGCTTTGTGGGAAGAAGGGGATAAAGGCACAGACGGTAAAAGTAGTTGGAAAAAGTTAAAATAAAATATCAAACCTTGATATTCTTCACCAAAGGTATCCCTGAGAAAGAAATAAAATCATTCTCAGTAGGAAAAAGGGGGATCCATAAAATAAGATAAAACTCAAGACCTAGTTGGTGGATAGGGGGTCTCATCATGAGCCAGCCTATTAGGTCCATGGGAATGTAGTTGTATGACACTACTATTCATATGGTTAACACACTAGGGTAGTGGATCTTAGTGGAATATCCAAGAGAAATGGTGTTTGATCATGATCTAGCCTTCTCATCCCCGTGAAATGTTTGTGGGAAACGCTGTCACCATTGGTCACCATGTCAAGGAAGTGTCCCCCAGCTATTCTCTTGAAATAAAAAATAAATAAGACCAAGAGTAAAAGGGAATTGAATGGGATAGGAAACAATTGTATCCATGACAAGGTGCAACTCACCCTCTTTAGAGGCACCCATAGGTAAGACCTACATTTCCCTATCATCATTTCACCTCTTGCCCAAACATCCCCCACAACATCTCATGCACTTACATGACCTAGATTGGCCTTCACCTGGAAAGACCCCACACCTAAGGACAATTATCCCAATAAGACATCCTGAAACCCTCTCCAAACCTAGATTGTAGAATATCATAATGTATTTGAGCACTTGTCTGGGAAAAGGGGGTTTTATGCACATGTTTGATGTTCTTGACATTGTTATGATCCTTGTGACTTATGAGCCCATGGAGGGTGTAAATGTTTTTGTTTCAGGACCATGCCCGATGGACAGGTACATATAGGGAGATTATTAGCTCAGACTTCCATAGGGATAAAATCCCACCAAATGGATGCTGAGACCCCAGCGAGGGGCATAGAGATATCATAGGCTTGCACCAAAGAAAAGGGAGGATGTTTGAATAGAGGCACTTTGGCAGGCATGGAACCAAGGGCTCTTTCCCTCCCACCATGACATTGGCCCTTGAAGGCCCCTAACATCATCATTCAGAGCCTTGACATCATCCAGTTGAGGTATCCATCATGAGGATGACTTTGGTTTGCACATGTGGTAGTCCTAAGGGGTTTTGAGCCCCAATGTTTCACATTGGAGGCCTAGCATTCTGGGAGCAAGGATAAAGTCACCCTAGGAGGGGCATGATGTCACACTAAAAAGATGAATTTAGGGTTTTATTTGTCAATTTTATGTAAAACTTGATTTTTCATGTAAATTGGCCATGTCGACCTTTTTTGAACTAAAATGTAATTAAGGGTCATTTGTATTGTATAAATAAGAGATAAAAATCTCATTTGTATTCATCATATTTCATTCACACAAGTGTGAGGTCTGAAATTCAGCCTCTTTTAAGGATTATTGGCTAAACTAAGTGGTGTGCAACTCTTGGAGGGAGCTTTTATTGGTGATTTTTTTTACATTTTCATGGTGGAAAGTCTTCAACTAGGGCTTGTGACTAGATTATTCTTGGTGAATGTAAGTGAAAATATGCAATACTTATTTATTTTAATTGTTATGGTATCTTTTACTTTTATGAGATTATGAAATTGCTAGTGTGAAACCCTTGGAGAAAAGCACATGTTATTTTCCTTCTCTCAATAGTTATCCACCTACTTGATTTTGCTAGAAGACACCTTCATTGAAGCATATGCTAGATCCCTACCTTAGTAGCACTCTAGTACCTTTGTGTTAGGGTCCTAACCCGCACATAGGTAGAGAAATATATTCAGATGTAATAAAGGTCAATATTAATAAGGCCTTTCAATAAAATAGAATAAGGCAGATGTAAGAAGACCTAATAGAAGATTCCGCTTCTAGAAGGATATTCCTCTAGATGCTTCTCTTGATAGACATACTTAGTATAAATAAGGGTTGAGGGTATGAAAACCCTAGCTTGGATATTATTGTAATAGAGCACTTCTCGACTGGAGGTTTCCCCCTCGAAGAGGCCCGTGAACATTTCTTTCTGAATCAAAGTGCTATTTATTTTTTGTTCTTATATCATTTCTGTGTTATTGTGGAGATTATGTTGGTTATATTACTGTTATTCTTCCATTTCTAGCATTTTATTTCTGTTCTACATACCTTTTATATCTAGTATATTACAAGTGGTATCAGAGCACTTTCCTTGGCAAAAATTGTGGGAATTGTTTTTTCAGGGTAGAGATGTATTTCGGTGTCTTTAAGCCACATAGATCTGTCGTTATGCAAATAAACCCACGGTTGAGGGATTCATAGATGCACGAAATACAAGTGGTTCTTAAGCGCAATCTGTTGGCCACCCTTGTAACCCCTGTTGGTACCCCTTCGATTGGTAGTGCATCAGACAACACCTATGTACGGATCAACCAAGATTTCCTGAAGCCCTCTTTAGATAAATCGATCAGCTGCCTGAATGCTATAGTGCCACCAAGAACAACACTCGAGAACATACTCTCTAGTACCTGGGTAGTCGGGTAGTACGGCTAAGGGTATGATCTATCCTCCTTAGTTAGTGCCATGAGATATTGGACTGAGTACTATTGTTGGACCCCCACATATATCAGAGAGCTATAGCAAAGGGAAAACCCTTGTCTGTAGAACCCTTGAATACCTAACCCTTGGGGGACATAAACATAAACAAATTAAAATAGACAAGATTTGTTGTCGCGCAAATGTGTTCGGGTTGCCAAGATTTGTTGTCGCACCCAAAGACTCTCAAAAGAATGCATGGATTTCTGGGATTAATAGGGTATTATCACAAGTTTCTTAAGAATTATGGAAAGATTTTAGCACCATTCACCGCTCTCCTAAAAAAGAACTCTTTCACCTGGACTCCAACCATTTCTCAAGCTTTTCAAACCTTGAAGATGGCCATGTGCACCACTCCAGTTCTGGCCCTTCCTGATTTCACAAAGACCTTTCTGTTGGAATGTGATGCCTCAGGGAAAGGAATCATTTTTGTCCTTATGCAAGAGGGTCGACCTTTAGCCTTCACTAGCAAGCAACTATCTAAAAGGAATCTAGGAAAACCCATCTATGAAAAGGAAATGTTGGCTATTTTACATGTCGTTTATCTGTGGTGCCCTTATCTCTTGGGGCAATGTTTCCAAATTAAGACAGACGATCAAAGCCTCAAGTACTTTCTGGAACAACGCATTTCCTCCCTGGAGCAACAAAAATGGGTGACTAAGCTCTTTGGATATGATTATGATATCATTTACAAGAAAGGAAAGACAATGTGGTGGCAGATGGACTGTCCCGAAAATATGAAGAAGAAGGATCCCTTTTTTCTCTTTCCTTCATTGTACCAAATTGGCTCCAAGATGTTAGCCAGGAATGGCTACAAGATCCTGTAATATACCATATATAAAAAGTATGCAGAACAAAAATAAAATGCTAGAAAAGGCAGAATAACAGTAATATAACATAAAGAAGCATTATAAACCGGTAAGTATGAGAGAACTGAATGTGGCTACTATCCATATACCACTTCAAAAGGAGTCATGCATGTAGTTGTATGGTAGGAAGTGTTGTACCACCATTCATCTAGGGGTAACCATGGATTTAAGCTTTGATTATTTACTTAAATACAAACGGCCTTTGTATGGAAGCTCATCCTGGATCCAAGAGTACCCTAGGGGAGCTAGAGCATTGGTCTGCAATTGTTGGATCAGATGCAAACTTTTGGGATCTTGTAGCCATTTCTGGCGCATAGCGTGGAGCCAATCTGGTAAAATGAAGGAAAGAGAAAAAAGGGATCCTTCTTCTTCATATTTTCAGGACAGTGCATCCACCACCACATTGTCTTTTCCCTTCTTGTAAATGATCTCATAATCATATCCAAAGAGATTAGTCACCCATTTTTGTTTCTTCGGGGAGGAAATGTGTTGTTCTAGAAAGTACTTGAGGCTTTGATGGTCTGTCTTAATTTGGAAACATTGCCCCAAGAGATAAGGGTGCCACAGATCAACGACATGTAGAATAACCAACATTTCCTTTTCATAGATGGGTTTGGCCATATTCCTTTCAAATAGTTGCCTACTGGTGAAGGCCAAAGGTCAACCCTCTTGCATAAGGACAACACCGATTTCTTTCCCTGAGGCATCACATTCCAACACAAAGGTCTTTGTGAAATCAAGAAGGGCCAGAACTAGAGTGGTGCACATGGTTGTCTTCAGAGTTTGAAAAGATTGAGCAGTGGCTGGAGTCCAAGTGAAAGAGTTATTTTTTAGGAGAGAAGTGAGAGGTGCTGCAATCTTGCCATAATTCTTAACAAACTTGCGATAATACCATGTTAAGCCCATAAATCCACACAATATTTTGAGAGTCTTTGGGTGCGACCAGTCTTGTATAGCTTCAATCTTTTTTGGATCCACCCTGATGCCATCCTTGCCAACCAGATGACCCAAGTATTCTACTTCTGAGGCACCAAAAGCACATTTAGACTGTTTCAGGAAAAGTTGGTGCTGAGAGAGTAGATGGAGAACTCAATCCACATGAGTAAGGTGGTTTGTCCAGGTTTTTCTATAGATGAGGATATCATCAAAGAAAACTAATACAAAATGATGGAGAAAAGGATGGAAGACATGATTCATGAGGCTTTGGAAGGTGGAGGGGGAATTACACAAGCCAAAGGGCATGAACAAAAACTCATAGTGGCCCTCATGAGTTCGAAAGGTCATCTTGGGAATTTCTAACTCCTTCATATGTATCTGGTGATAGCCCGAGCGAAGATCAAGTTTAGTAAAGAATTGGGCGCCACTCAATTCATTCAGGAGGTCATCAATGATAGGAATGGGAAATTTGTATTTTATGGTCAGTTTGTTGAGGGCACGGAAGTCAAGACACATTCTCCAAGAACCTTCTTTCTTTAGGACCATGAATATAGGAGAAGAGTAAGGGCTTGTACTAGGGTGAATAATGCCTGCAGTAAGGAGTTCCTGGACCATTTTCTCAATTTCATTTTTTTGTGAAAAGGGGTGGCAATACGGACAAATATTGGGAGGAAGGCTTCAAGGTACAAGGGGAATGGAATGATCATGAACACTGCAAGAAGCAGGGATTCCTTGGGGAGTGGAAAATGCCATTTGGTGTTTAGAGAGGAGGGCTTGGAGGTCTTGTGGCACCGGGGGTGTCTCTATTGCTTGTATGGCATGGAGTTGGGCAATGACACTAGAATGACCTTTTTTGAGAAGCTTTTCCATGCGATGGGAACTAATGACCTTAGATGAACCAATAATGATGCATTGGAATTTATATTGGTGGCCTTCCTGGTCGAATTGCATGGTTAATGCCTTAAAATCCATGAGAATGGGACCCAAAGTCCTTTTCCAGTCTGCACCCAACATAATGCCACAATATCCCATGTCGATAGCAAACATATGGGATTTTAGGTGGTAGTCACCAATTTGGAGATGCAGATTTTCATAGCGCCCTCCACATTTCATGGAACCACCACTGGGAATCATGATTTGGAAATTGTTGACGGCATGGATGTAGCAATGAGTTTCTTGGGCAATGCGACAATGAATAAAATTATGGGTGCTTCCACTATCAACCAGAATCATGACCTT
>ML800022.1:170669-199032 GCA_009831015.1 Picea engelmannii
ATATACGTGCGAGGTCCAATAGTAGTACTCGACCCAATATCTCAGGGCACTAACTGAGGAGGATAGACCGTACCCTTAGTCGTACTACCTGACTACCCAGATATTAGAGAGTATCTTCCCGAGTGTTGTTCTTGGTGGCACTATATAAGTCAGGTGGCTGATCGATTTAGCTAAAGAGGGATTCAAGAAATTTAGGCCGATCTGTACACAGGTGTTTTCTAATGCGCTACCACTCGAAGGGGTACCAACGGGGGTTACAAGGGTGGCCAACAAGTGTGCACTTAAGAACCACTTGTATTTCCTACGTGTATGAATCCCTCAACCGTGGATTTATGCATGTAACAATAGATCTCTATGGCTTAAAGATGTCGGAGTACGTCTCTACCCTGGAAAAAAAAATCCAACAATTTTTGCCAAGGAAAGTGCTATGATACCACTTGTAATATACTAGATATAAAACGTATGTAGAACAGAAATAAATGCTAGAAATGGTAGAATAACAGTAATATAACTAGCATAATCTCCACAATAACACATAAATGATATAAGAACAACAATAGAAATAGGACTTTCATTCAGAAAGCAATGTTCACGGGCCTCTTCGAGGGGGAAACCTCCAGTTGAGCAACGCTCTGTTACAATAATTTCCAAGCTAGGGTTTTCATACCCTCGACCCTTATTTATACTAAATATGTCTATCAAGAGAAACATCTAGAGGAAGATCCTTCTAGAAGCGGAAGCTTCTATTAAGTCTTCTTACATCTGCCTTATTCTATTTTATTGAAAGTCCTTATTATTATTGACCTTTATTACATCTGAATATATTGATCTAACTATGTGTGGGTTAGGACCCTAATAGATCCCAAAAGTTCGCATCTGATTCAACAATTGCAGACCAATTCTCCAGCTCCCCTAGGGTACTCTTGGCTCTAGGATGAGATTCGATACAAAGTCCATTTGTATTTAAGTAAACAATCAAAGCTTAAATCCATGGTACTTTCTGAGCTTCATGCTACACCCACAGCGGGGCACTCCGGGTTCACCAAAACCTATGACAGGGTCAAATGTTCTTTTTTCCGGGATGGTATGAAATAGGACATCCGTAATTTTGTCGCTGAATGTGATGTGTGTCAATGCAACAAGGGAGAAATAGTCAAATATCCAGGCACACTACAACCTCTTCCGATTCCACCTGCTATTTGGAAGGATATCTCTATGGACTTTATTATCGACTTATCCAAATCGGGAAATAAATCAATCATAATGGTGGTTGTGGATCGCCTTTCCAAGTATGCTCATTTATGCACTCTTCAACACCCATTTACTGCATCCACGATGGCTCAAATTTTCATGGACCAGGTCTTCAAGCTTCATGGCATGTTGCACTCTATTGTTTCTGATCATGACCCAACTTTCACAAGCAATTTTTGGCAAGAACTGTTCAAGCTACAGGGCACCCAAATGCATCTTTGCACAGCTTATCATCCCTAGACTGATGGTGAAACGAAAGTTGTCAACAAGTGTTTGGAAACATATCTGAGGTGTTTTTCCTCTGAAAATAAAAATCAATGGGCTCAATGGTTACCCCTAGTTGAATGGTGGTACAACACTTCCTACCATACAACTACACACATGAATCCTTTTGAAGCGGTATATGGACAGAAGCCACCTTCAGTTCTCTCATACTTACCGGGTACCTCGAAGGTCTAGGCAGTTGACCAAACACTTACAGTTCGAGAGGATATTCTCCGTATCCTCAAAGAGAACTTGGTCATGGCACATAATCGCATGAAGCAACAAGTAGATCAAGGTCACTCTGAACGTCAATTTGCAGAAGGGGGTCAGGTGTTTCTGTGACTGCAACCATACAAGCAAACTTCCCTCAAGGCCAAGCATTGTCAGAAGCTAGTGCCCAAATTTTATGGTCCTTATATATTTCTCAAGAATGTGGGACAAGTCACCTATCAATTAGCTCTGCCCAGTCATTCAAAGCTACATCCTATTTTTCATGTTTTATGCTTAAAGAAGGTGATTGGAACTAGGTGCCAAATTCAAACCAACCTTCTCAAGTTAGCTAAAGAAGAATCCATTTGGCTACAACCAGAAGCAGTTTTGTACCAGCGTGAGCGTCACTTGCATCAAATAACCATCAAGGAAGTGCAAGTCCAGTGGAAAGATACAACTCCAATAGATGCCACTTGGGAACCAACTACTATTCTGCAGTAGTTTCCACATCTCAAGCCTAGAGGACAAGGTTGTTTTTAATGGGGCGAACATGTTAGGGTCCTAACCCGCACATAGGTAGATAAATATATTCGGATGTAATAAAGGTCAATATTAATAAGGCCTTTCAATAAAATAGAATAAGGCGGATGTAAGAAGACCTAATAGAAGCTTTCGCTTCTAGAAGGATCTTCCTCTAAATGCTTCTCTTGATAGACATATTTAGTATAAATAAGGGTCAAGGGTATGAAAACCCTATCTTGGAGATTATTGTAATAGAGCATTTCTCAACTAGAGGTTGCCCCCTCGAAGAGGCCCGTGAACATTTCTTTCTGAATCAAAGTGTTATTTCTGTGTTGTTCTTATATCATTTATGTGTTATTGTGGAGATTACGCTGGTTATATTACTGTTATTCTACCATTTCTAGCATTTTATTTCTGTTCTGCATACTTTTTATATCTGGTATATTACACTTTTCTTCAATAATATTTTATTTAATTCAATCTTGACCTAAAGAAGAAGGAAAACCACTAGGGCCTAGGGTTACCTACTTCCTGGTAGTTGTTTTCCTTCTAGGGTTTTGGATGATTGAGGCCTTAGGTTACTAACACCTCAACCATCCTCCCTCTTTTGTTAGTTTACTTATTATCATTTATTTCCCCTAATATTTCTTCTACAAAAGTGACTCCATTTACCCTAGAGGCACTAGTTCATACCTTACATTTGATTGATTGATGAAAACAACCTTTAAACCATATACTTCAAGGTCTTTGCTAACCATTACTAACCTTAGATTAGACTAACTTACTAACTATATTGCTATTGTTAAAAAATAAATATACAACCATATATGAAAGAAGTAAAATCTTCTAAAAGGAAGTGTTAAAGATGATTTTACATTTGTCTTCTTTTCTTCTGACAAATACTAGCATATTTTCCAATTTTAGGTTATCATTTTGGTCATTATTGAAACTTGTTTAAGGCATAATTGTGAAGCTATCATTATATATACATTGTTATTATAAATTTTTGCTGCTTCATCTTTTATATCAGTTTATTTATTTTATTCAAAGTCCAAGGTTTTATGAAGCACTAATATCAATTGGTACCTGCAAATAGTGTTTTCTTGTTGTCTTGTTTTGGGCAGGTACACTCAAGAAAATATTTTCTTCATATTATTAAAATATTGGCACTTTATGATCAATGTGACTTGTGAGAGGGGAAGAAATTTCTTGATACTATTACATTTTCCTTCTCAAACCCACAGGTCACCGGGGATGTCTCCCCTGAGATACTACCCGTAAAGAGAAATATGTGTCTTATTTAGGTGACAGTGATAGGATAACTTCTTGTTACACCAATTTATTGTTCACCTGCCTTTTGATTTTTGGAAAGTACAAATTGCACGATAAGATTTTGGCATCATTGCCAGGGAACAATGATTCAATTCTCCTCAAAGAAAACATTTTTCAGTAATCCTTTCCTCAAAATCCTCTACTTTACAAAGCTTACCTGGCGAATCCACTGAGGGTGAATCCATCTTCTCTCTTTGATGATCCCTAAAAGGATTATCTGGTGACTCCACTAATGACAAATCCAACCATGTCTCCTCAATGGGACCCAGGAAATTTCAAACCCTTATACATGAGTAAACTCCTAGGATACCCTCGACAAATTCCCCCGAGGTATGAAAAATGGATCCCTAGATTCACTGATAGTGATGGGGTTAGATTAAACTATCACATGGGTGATTTTTGGGATTTGTATCAACTCCACCCTATCAATGATGATGTTGAATATTTGGAAATGAAACTCTTCTCTGCCACTCTTCATGGAAATTCTAGGAAATGGTATGATGACCTCCTTGATGCTGGCATCACATCTATGGACCAACTGGAAGAAACCTTTCTCAAGAGATGAGATATTAAGTTGGAAGATATCCAAATGCTACTAAAAATACTTGAGTATATAAAACAAGACGAGAATGAGACTATCAAGGAATTCCAGGATAGGTTTGAGAACTTGCTATAACAAATTCCTAGAAGCCATGATCCTAGATACAAGTACCTCATTTATCTCTACACCAATGCACTCTTAGTGCATTTAGGGTTTCCCCTCAGTAAAAAGGGCCCAAAAACACTCCATGAGTCTCATAACATGGTTATTGATATCGAGGCAAATATCTCCTTGTCCAAGGAAGGAGACCTCTTTACTCAAGATACTCTTGGTTTGGAGAGATTAGTTTCCCTTAAAATCTTTACTGATAACTTTCAAGAAAGAAGGGAAAAGGACATTGATCAAAAAGGGTTTGAGGAGAAAGGTCTTGATGAGGGTTTCCAATCCCAAGAGAAAGAGCAAGAAATTAATCATGATTCTACCAACAATAATGAAGACATGGTTGAAGAGCGAGAGTTTGAAGATATCAAACACAATGATGAAGTATTGATGTGTGCTCCTGCCTATGATGAAGCCATCCACGAGCCTATTCCTCCTACACAAGAAGAAGAGGATGAGGTTAGTCTCTTTCCTTTTCAGGTTTTTGATGACACCTTGTTCTATAATTCAGAAAGGGAACCCCTGGACAAGACAAATCCTCCTTATTATGAAGTTGAAGAGACAAGTCATGAGGATGAGACAATGATGCATGATCTTCCATTTTATGAAGTCATCCAAATCCTCGAAGCTTCTACACAAGAATAAGTAAATAAAGTAAGTTATTTTCCTTTACAAGAGTCTGATGATGTTTTATTTTATGATTTGGAAAGTGAAGAAGTGTTAGAGGATCCCTTGGATCTTTTAAGCCCTTCATGTTATGATAACGTTGATGACTATGTTGATAATATTGATGAATTCATACATGTCAATAAGCATAAATGGGATGTGATTGGATATGATGGGGATCCCATTTACGCCATTAAGGGTAATTTCCAAAAGTTTCATTTACAACTATAATATGAGGTTACTAATAGTTTTGACATTTGGAAACAAGGAGATGATATGATTACAAACTTTTTTTAGACACCCAAGGATGACCCGGTGCTAAGTTATCCCAATGATTTTCGGTCATACCTTGAGGATTTTGATGAATATTCCTTAGAGAACTTGGATTTATCCCATGAAGAAGATTATCAACCACTGTTGTGCTTGGATATTTATAAAGGTGAGGAAATTGCTTGCCCATAGAAGTACCCTTATGACAATGTCTTCCAACTCCTTTCAATATTTTTCTCTTGCTATGTTACTAAAGATGTAGTTGGGAAGCATGTCCTTTGTATTAAGTTTTCTCTGGGGAAAATTTTACTTTTATAATTCATGGGTAGGTTGAATACCTCAAGAAGAAGTTTGTTATCT
Organism: Picea engelmannii; assembly: GCA_009831015.1. Classification (NCBI taxonomy): domain Eukaryota; kingdom Viridiplantae; phylum Streptophyta; class Pinopsida; order Pinales; family Pinaceae; genus Picea; species Picea engelmannii. The sequence goes on from ML800022.1 coordinate 176,245, forward strand.
CAATATTCTAGCCTTCCCTTAATAAATTTTCAGTCATCCCTGATGTTCTTGCTAGTTCCTTCCCAAAGCTCAGATTTTGAAGACATATAAGGTAGCCAACCTTCAGACTCTTTGAGTCAGTATATTGAACCTTTTATTTTTAACGATCTCTTTTTGAGATGGATTGAGCAATTTCCTAAAGGAATGAATTGGCATGATTTTGTCCCTCCTTCCTGCCTCCATGAGTTAGATTTTACTATTTCTGATGATACAATACATTTTCTAACTCATGTTATTTTTGTGATTGACTTATCATTGTTTTGGTTTATGATGAAGCACATAGGTAGGTATTATGAGACATTACTAGGATGGCTTCACTGGCTATTTGAATACACCTAGCATTCAACCAACAGTTAAGTAGAGGTAAGTAGGGAGGCATTTACATTCATTGTATATGCCATCTGCATATCATTCTAGAGTAGTGCAGTTGTAATTTCATTTCCATCTGTATATATAATTTCTTTCATTTTATTATACCATATATGATCCAGGGGTGATATAACCACCCCAAAATATTACAGATTGTTTCTCTTGAGATCTAGCAAGTCACATGTCATACTAGAGATGTTGAGGTTCTCATGCGCTCTATTGTGAGCACATGTCCCCGAGTTGGAGCTAGATGTTATACCCTATCCTAGGGATAACTAAGTATATTATGTCTCGAGGCCCATAGGTCCTATCCATGGAGTACTGAGAGCCATCTTGACATGAGCGTGGCCCTAAAGGGCCCATCCTTTCTTCTTTAGTGCCTCCATTCTGTCAGCAGTAAAAACATCCATCCCATCAGCCTGGTTTCAAAGCAACAGTGGGTCTTACTTCATGAGATAATGAGTTTGGGTATCATGGTATGTGTCACTCTAATTCTCAAAGAATTTGAATATGTCCATTTAATTATCTTTTTCTTCATAATGTTTGCTTGGACATTATTCCTTTTAACTTGTCCATACCTGGGGGGGGGTGACATAATGCCCTAGCAAGTTGGTTCCCTTAGGAGTGAGTTTCCACTGGGTGGGTTTATGAAAGGTCATCGTCCATTCTTTCCATACTTATCACTTTTCATCATCTTCCCCCTCATATATCCCCTACATTGGTTCGGGCATTGGGTTTTCCAATCTAGTAAGGATTGTACCTTGCCTTGTGGGAAGAGGGGGATAAAGTCCTAGAGGGTAAAATTAGTCGGAACAAGTTAAAATCTAAGATCAAACCTTGATATTCTTCTCCCATGGATCCTCAAGAAATCAATAAAAGGCTTCTCAGCAAGAAAATGGGGTACCCATAAAATAAGATAAAACTCAATACCTAGTTGGTGGATTGGGGGTCTCATCACGAGCCAACCTATTAGGTCCATGGCAATGTAGTGGTATGAAACTACTTTTCATCTGGTTACCAAGATAGGGTAGTGGCTCTTGGTGTCATATCCAAGAGAAAGGGGGTCTCATCACGAGCTAAACTTCTCATATCCATGAAATGATTGTGGGTAATGTTGTCACCACTGGTCACCACGCTAGGGAAGTGTTCCCCAAATATTCTCTTGAAATAAAAAAGCAATAAGACAAAGATTAAAAAGGCATTGAATGTGATAGGAAAAAATTTCATCTATGACAAGGTGCAACTCACCCTCTTCATAGGCACCCATAGGTAAGACCTACATTTCCCTCTCATCACTGCACCCCTTTCCCAAACATCCTCCACACCATCTCATGCACTTACATGACCTAGATTGGTATTCACCTAGAAACACCCCACACCTAAAGAGAATTATCCCAATAGGACATCTTCAAACCCTCTTCAATCCTAGCTTGTAGAATAACATAATGTCTTTGAGCACTTGTCTAGGAAAAGGGGGGGTTTATCCACATGTTTGGGTAAATTGATTATTAGATGTGATTGAAATTTCAATGATCCATCTGACTTATTATCCCATGGAGGGAATAATTTGTTTTTCTACAAGACCATGCCCAAAAGACAAGTACATATGGGGAGATTATTATCCCGGACCTCCATAGGGCTAAAATCCCACCAGATCGATGTTGAGACAGGGGAAAAGAGATATCAAAGGCTTGCACCAGAGAAAAGGGAGGACATTCTACCAGAGGAACTTTAGTAGGCCTATACCTTGGGTGGTATTTCCCTCCCACTATGAATTTGGCCCTTGAATTCCCTTGACATCATCATTCGGAGCCTTGAAATCATCCAGTTGAGGTATCCAACATGATGATGGCTTTGGTTGGCACGTGTGGAAATCCTTAGGGGTTTTGAGCCCCAATGTTTCACTTTGGAGATCTATAATTCCAGGAGGGATGCTAACATCACCCTAGGAAGGGCATGCAGTCACCCTAAGAAGATGAATTTAGGGTTTTATTTGTCAATTTTATGTAAAACTAGATTTTTCATGTAAATTGGCCACATCGACCTTTTTTGACCTAAAATGCAATTAAAGGTTATTTGTATTGTATAAATAAGAGATCAAACTCACATTTTTATTCATCATATTTCACTCACACGAGTGTGAGGTATTAAATTCGGCCTCTTTTAAGGCTTATTGGCTGAACTAAGTGGTGAACAAATCTTGGAGGAAAATTTTATTGCTGTGTTTTTTTTCATTTTCATGGTCGAAAGTTTTCAAACAGGGATTGTGACTAGATTATTCTTGGTGAATGTAAGTAAAAATATGCAATCCTTATTTATTTTAATGGTTATGGTATATTTCACTTTTCATTTATGAGATTATGAAATTGCTAGTGTGAAACCCTAGGAGAAAAGCACATGTTATTGTCCTTCTCTGAATAACTATCCACCTACATGATTTTTTATAAGACATATTCATTGAAGCATATGCTAGATCCATAAATTATTAGTAATATAGTACCTTTGATTCATTAATCATTTATTTAATTCAAGCTTGACCTAAAGAAGAAAGAAAATCGCTAGGGCCTAGGGTTACCTACTTCCTAGTAGTCGTTTTCCTTCTAGGGTTTTGGATGATTGAGGCCTTAGGTTTATAACACCTCAACCATCCTCCCTATTGTGTTTAGTTCACTTATTATCATTTATTTCCCCTAATATTGCTGCTGCAAAAGTGACTCCATTTACCCTAGAGGCACTAGTTCATACCTTACATTTGATTGAATGATGAAAACAACCTTTAAACCATCTACTTCAAGGTCTTTGCTAACCATTCCTAACCTTAGATTAGACTAACTTAGTAATTATATTGTTGTTGTTACAAAATAAATCTACAAACATATATGACTACAATAAAATATTTTAAAATCAAGTGTTAAAGCTGATTTTAAATTTTCCTTCTTTTCTTCTGACAAATACTAGCATTTTTGCCAATTTTAGGTTATCATTTTGGTCATTATTGAAGCTTGTTTAAGGCATAATTGTGAAGCTATCATTATATATACATTGTTGTTATAAATGTTTGTTGCTTCATATTTTATATCAACTTATTTATTTTATTCAAAGTCTAAGGTTTTATGAAGCACTAATATCAATTGGTACTTGAAAATAGTGTTTTCTTGTTGTCTTGTTCTAGGTAGGTACACTCAAGAAAATATTTTCTTCAACTTATTAAATCCTTTGGGACTTTCTAATCAGTGTGACTTGTGAGAGGGGAATAAATTTCTTGATACTATTACCTTTTCCTTCACAAACCCCTAGGTTACCGAGGATGTCTCAATTGGGATGCTACCCCTAAAGAGAAAGAGGTGCCTTATTTAGGTGATAGTGATAGGATAAGTTCTTGTTACACAAATTTATTGTTAACTTTCCTTTGGATTTTTGGAAAGTAAAAATTGTGCGATAGAAGGTCTCATTCACTTCACACTATGTAGGGTTGGTGGATGACATTTTTGATGGGTGTATTGGAAGTTCTATGACATTTCAAGAGAGTTCGAACAAAGATTCTACAAATGGAAATGATGAATGATGACAATGATACATCCATGATGAGTGCTGATGCAAATGTGGATGATATCAATTTTTATGTGGGGACATCATACGTCCATGAGTCTTGAAACCCTCCCATAACATCAAGGCATGTGTCTAGTCTAACTACATCAAATTTTGATGCATACATGCATAGTTTGAAAAACTTTCAACGTTGGCCCCGTTCATTTCTCACTATGTGGGGTTGGTGCATAACATTTGTGATGGGTGTATTGGAAGTTCCATGACATTTCAAGAGAGTTCCAAAAAATATTGTATATATGGAAATGACGAATGATGACAATGAGACGTGCATAATGAACCTTTATGAAAACACGGATGATTTCAAATATTATGTGGGGACATCAGACATCCGTGAGTATTGAAACCATCCCATACCGTCAAGGAATGTGACTATTTTAACCATGCCAATTTTTGATTTCATATAGGAACAATTTGAAGAAATTTCAATGTTGGCCCCATTCACTACTCACTGTGCGGGGTCAATGCAGAATGACATTTGTGATGGGTGTATTGGAAGTGCCATGAAATTTCAAGAAAGTTACAACAAATATTCTATATATGGAAGTGACGACTGATGAAAATGAGACGTCCATTATGAACATTTATGTAAACATGGATTATCTCAAATATTATTTGTGGACATCATACATCCTTAATTCTTGAAACCCTCCCATATCATCAAGGCATATGTCTAGTCTAACCATGTCAAATTTTGATGCATACAAACACAAATTGAAAAAATTTCAACGTTGGACCCATTCATTTCTCACTGTGTGGGGTTGGTGGAAGACATTTGTGATGGGTTTATTGGAAGTTCTATGACATTTCAAGAGACTTTTGACAAAGGTTTTATAGACGGAAATGGTGAATGATGACAATGAGACGTGCATGATGAATGTTGATGCAAACTTGGACAATCTCAAATATTATGTGGGGACATCATACATCCTTGAGTCTTGAAACCCTCCCATACTGTTAAGGAATGCACCTAGTCTAACCATGTCAAATTTCGATGCATATAGGCACAAATTGAAGAAATTTCAACATTGGCCCCATTCACTACTCACTATGCAGGGTCAGTGGATGACATTTGTGATGGGTGTATTGTAAGTTCCATGATATTTCAAGAGATTTCCAACAAATATTCTATAGATGGAAATGACGAATGATGAAAATGAGATGCCTATTATGAACATTGAGGCAAACATGGATGATCTCAAAGATTATTTGGGGACATCAAACATCCATGAGTCTTGAAATCCTCCCATACCACCAAGGCATGTGTCTAGTCTAACCATGTCAAATTTTGATGTATACAGGAACATATTGAAGAAAGTTCAACATTGGCCCCACTTACTACTCACTATGTGGGGTCGGTGGAAGACATTTTTGATGGGTGTATTGAAAGTTCCATGACATTTCAAGAGATTTTCGACAAATATTCTACATATGGAAATGACGAATGATGAAAATGAGATGTGTATGATCTAAAAGATTATGTGTGGGGTTGATGGATGTCATTAAACCCTTGACCAGATATAATCCATAATAAATTAATCATTAAACTACCTAATCCCTAAGCCCCAAATCCATAAATCCACTAATCCCCAAAACCTCTATCTAGTTAACCCTCAACAACTCAACAAATTAAATATTTAGGCACAATATGCGTTAAATTGGAAGCCAAATAGGAAGCCAAACTATAAGCTAAAAAAGGGAGTTAATTTGGATGCTAACTAGGAAGCTAAAATAGAAGCTAAAGTAGAAGATAAATTGGAGGCTACACTTGGCGCTAACTTGGGCACAAAATTGGGCGCTAAAGTAGGCGTTAAATTCGATGCTAAATCATGCACTAAGTTAGGCACTAAATTAGGTGCTAATACAACCTAATTTAGTATTGACTAGTGTTTCTCAGAAAAAATAACCCCCAAAATAGCACCATCCCGATAAATAGCACCAAATTTTGTAAAAAAGTGGAGAAAAATACATTAAAATAGACAGTGGAAGAAAAAAATGGAATTAAAAAGTAATCTAATAATGGGTATTTGTTGTAGTGAATTATGTAAATAAAAGTACTTCCTCATGACCAATATCCATGTCTCTACATTCTCATCCTTCTTGTGATCACCATCGAAGGTAAGAGGCTTGATCTTATTCATTTCTCCCTGTAGCTCATCCATCCTTGACCTCCTCTTGTGATTTCTAACAGGAGTTGGACTTGAACTATTATGTGTTATCCTATTTGAAGTCCTTAGATAGTGATGGTAATTCTTGTCAACACTTCTTGTTTCCCTTCTATCATCATGAGACTTGTGACTCCTTGATTTGATTGACTCGATCTCCTTATCCATATTCTTCTCTATTATGCCCAATCTCTGTAGCATCTTGATGTTGAATCCATCTTTATTCTCCTTAGATTTCATAATACTATCTTTATCATCTTTATAACTTTGGACATCCTTTTGTAAAAACTTTATGGTCTCCACCAAGTTCATGCTTTCTTCCTTTCCTTTTCCATATTCATTTAAATTTTTACCCTTGTTACCCGTATTGACATATATCCATCTAACCTTATATTTATGGATGTAGGTTCTTTGTGCATATTCCATGCTTCTGATATCTATGTTGATCTTGTTATGATCAAATTGTTGTTAACTCTACAAAATGTACACAAAACAAGATTTGTTAGACTAAATAATTTATGAAATATGAAAATACTATGCACAATTTGTTCCATAAGTGTATCAAAATACTTTCTTCAGATTCCTTATGAATTTAACATCACAATTCAAATGTATGGGTGAATATTTGGACTTCTTTGTCCAAGACACTTCCACTGACTACTTCCTTTCTCAATTCTAAGTTTTAAGTAGAAAGTTATTGTCATTTGAATTTACCCAAAAACTCCTTCAACTAGGTGCAAATTTTAACTGTGCATATGCATCATTACACCTGATCCTTTGGAAATTTGGTAGGAGATAAACTAGGTTCCTTTGTGACCATATTTGGGGAAATATGTCCAAGTTTCATCTTCATCCGAGCTTCAGATTGCTAGATACAACTTGTTGAAGTTTAAGGCGAATTTATACTTTTAAGCTTGAATGCTATAGGTGCCTTCTATTCCCTCATGTACATTCTCAAGTGCTTAGATTCATGTTTTGACTCCATGGATTTGTTTTATGTTTCAATATATTTCTGTAGACTAATCATGTGCCCTAGTCTAATTCTTGAGCAAGAAGTTATGGCCTTCATAAATTAATTGTGTCTCAAATTTACCCTTCACTATTTGGCCTAACTTCCTCATACTAGCTCCATTTGAAAAATGATTTACACTAGTCGCAAGCTCTCTTCGATCTCTATTATTTTGTATGAAAAAAATATCTATCTTTGAAGGGCATACAATCTCATAGGATTTAGACTACTCAAAAACATCATTTAGGCCTCTGAAAATGACCTACAAGTTGAACACCTAGAAATCATTATTAATTTTTCAGTAATTTTCACTCTTTTCTGTAAATTTTGGTTGATATACATTGACCAGCATGTTTCCATGGCACCCGAGTCCACCTGGACTCTTGAAGTGGTTGCATGTCAGCCTCGACATTCCCAATATTTCCCCGTCATCCTATATCGTCTTCCTTAAATCTGTTGGTGCGCATTACTTTACCTCTATAGGAGACATCTTTTTTTAGTTTCCAGGCCCTACAAACTAGCTTCCATGTGGAAATATTTTATTGGGTCATCATGATGGGTGGGCCCCAAACCACACCCATTCTCCTTGAGTGCAAATTTTCACGTCCTTTTAATAAAAGGACATAGGATCATGGGGCATCGAAGGTGATTGATGGCCCACGTCATATCACGACCTCACCTGACCCATCAAACATTAACAAAAATAAGATTAATACTGGGGTGATTTTTTGTGAATCCATACATTTCATTCCCCTTGTCCTATGGTTAATGTAACTCACATGACGCTCCCCTACAATTTGGTTCTATGGGACTAGGCTCTGGGTTCTGTCGGGTAGGAAGGCACCTACCTTCATTGCACTAGGTCACCTACCACCTCTATGGTTGTGCCACCATGTACCTTCAACCATGGAATTACATGCCATCACTATTCCAAGTAATTTTACATCTGGCCCCCATGTCATGTTGTCATCAAAATATGGAAAAATTCCCAATTTTAGCAATTTTTCCTATTTTTGAAATTTTCCAAAAAAGCCCAATTTCGCCCAATTTCAAAATTATTCGCATGGATGCCATTGAATCACTAGAATTAATATTCGTATGGAAAATTTAGGTCCCTGTAACCATCAAATCGACTCTAACACCTGCAATTCGACTCCTGGACGTTGAATTCTTCATGAATTTTGTTGTAGAAATTGGGGGTTTTGCCCAATTTCACCCAATTTTTCCATGGGCACCATGGCYACATTGTAAATTAAAAATTGTTCCTCCTAYAGGTGCTAATTTTCCCCAGTTAGAGATTCAAATTTMTTATTTTAGACTTTTGGGCACAATTCTCCCCGATTTCTAGTGAAATTCCTTCAATTTCACTGCAATTCCTTATAAACTAAACCCTAGAACATTAAATAATTAAATAAGAAACCCTAAAATTATTAATAAACTATMATAACCTTTAAATAAACAAAATTTAATAAACCCTAGTAATATCTTACAAAATAATTAAATTTGTTAAATAATTCCACTTAGCCGACATTAAGAAACTTCCTCACTTCCAGTATTTATACCAACTCTTCTCTTTCTCTTAAAACCCAGGCTCTTTGTCCTGAAGATGGATCCTGATCTGGATTCGAAACGTCGACAATCTATTGACTACACTGTGGCTTTTCCGATCAAAACCGAAAATCCCACCCACAACAATCTCACTCATCAATAATTTTATCAAACAACTCACAAACATAGTCCATAATTAATTTTCTACAAAATTTCACTTCAACACCCTACTAATTCGGTCCATACAAGCTTAGTTTCAAAAATGGAATTTTGATACCACATTGTAGTATCCCCAGCCCCAAGTTGGGAAATGCCACATGAAATTTCATTTCTTATTATAAGTAAAACACTATGTAAATGCAAAAATTATGCAAAATAACAACAAATATAATCATGTAGCATACACAGGAAAAACCCATAACATAAATTCATAATTACACACACAATAATTAAAACAAACACATAATAGACACTTATCTTTTGTAAATAATACATCAACTGTGTGCATACCTCATATTTTCCTTCCAGCCATAGATTATGTTGCTCATAAACTCAACAATAGGTCACCCCGAAGCTAGGGATAAAAATATTCTTGGGAAAAGGAATCCTAAACTAGGCTAAGGTCTCTCAAACAACATAAAAGTTCAGACTTGGATGCCAACTCTAGCAAAAAACCTACAATCACTCATTCCTCACATGCCTTTCCCACCCTAGGAAGTGTACCCCTTCTTTTCTCAACAGTACTTCGGCTGCCCACTTCTCTTCTAGGGCTTAAGAAATAGGTCAGACATGAAGTCTTAAAGAACTGTAGCTACAACTTGGCACCTTGGAAATAAATTCCCAGTAGTCCTCCCACCTGGAGAGAATGATCACGGTCATGGAAAACATCTTCTTCAATAAATCATAGGCCCAACAACCTACCTCTTTAGCCAAATTCTCGGGTTACTGGTTTCCCACAACTCCAAATCTTTCCCTGGTACAAGTACAGGTGATGGAAACATGAAATTACATATGACAAGGGAGTAGTGATGGTGAGAATGATGAATGAATGATAAGAAAAGAACTAAAGTTCCCAAAACTTGTGTGCATGTTCCCAACTTGACACTTGTCATGTTGGGAACTACATGGACCCCCCACATGGTGATATGCTCTTTAACTCAGGGACTTAGGATATATATATATATATATATATATATATATATATATATATATATATAATCTTAAACTTATACTTTAGGAATATTAATAAAATATTCATTTGGGCTTAATCCCCCTTAGATTATCCCCTTTCCTAGAATCTTAGCCCCCCTTTCCAATTCTAGTGGAGTTTAGACCTCCATACTCTTTTGTCTAGTTGTTCTGCAACAATGATGTGTGTTATAGCTGAAAAMTCGTTTGCAACATTGCACACAATGGTTGAAGAAAAACATCAATGCTAGCAAMAATTAGTTCACCTACAACACCAAAATCCATCAAAAGGAAAAAAACTATATAATTGGGTCAAAAATCAAAGTGCGCAGAGTCACCAAAGGAAGCACACAGAGAGTGAGCAGGCTAACATAGACCTTGGTGCRCATTGTGCGCAAAATGCACGAATGTCTATGAGAAAATACGCACCCTTCTATGAATGATGCATTTATGGATCTTTTCATCCCCTCAACCACTTCTATTCCAAACCCCAACACGATTTGAAACTCATATCTGAGTGAAATCTAGCTTGGAAGTTGGTCAAGGGCTAGCGGATGCCCTAAAAGGCCCGTTGTTCACTCTATGAACCAATTAAATTTTTCCATTAATGGATGCTATAAATAAGAGCCATGGGTTTGATAAGAAAATAAGATCTTCAAGGTATTGTTACGCTGCAATAATTCTTCTTTGAGAATCCTCTTTTCTCTTTGAATCCTTTAAGCACCATTGCAATAGGCCATTCTACTTACCTCTTGAGGGAATAGGCATTGTTTCTCTTCACCATTTTTTTTTCTTCCATTGTATGAAGAGAAGAGCTCTCAATTAGGGAACTCAAGAGGCCTCCCTAGGAGGAATAGGGGACTCATAAGTCCTTGCCTTTCTCTACGGTGTTTTTCCTATCAATCTATTGATCCATTGGTAGCAATATGTTGGTCATTTGTTGATTTTCATGGTTCTAATTTTTTCAATCTTTCTAACATTTATTTCTTACTTGTTTTTAGTTTTATTTGTTTGTTTTTCATGTGTGTTTGTTTTATCTAAACCACTCACAAACTTCTATATTGTTTAGTAGGCTTATCTAAACATGCAAGTGTTGTGTTTTTTCTCACCCAAGTGACAAAACCAACACAACAGATTGGCAACCATATTGGGGATCGGTATCAAATTCCTCCCCATTTGAGTCTTGAGAGCACTTCATTTTTATTCTTTTGACTTGCAGGTACCAAAACTGTCCTAGCCCAACTTGCCAAAGTCAAAATTTAGAGCTGAGGAAGGATTATTTCACTTGGAAATTCTTCCCCTGACGTGTGACAGGAAGTGCATAGATTTTCAGGCCCATAGATGCACATTATGCACACTATGCACGAAACACACTTCATTGCTTTGCGCATTTTGCACCCTCTATGACCCTATCAAAACTGTGACATGTGCATAAGTCTAGTTTTTCAAATTGTAAAGGTTTTTATGAATGGTTTGAGGGCCCCTAGCCTTCAGATTTTTATTTTCCTACATTTTGTAAGGAAACTACACTCCACTTACAATATTTTCTCATAAGAAAGGTTAGCTAACATAGGCACATAAGGGTAAAAAGAATAACTACTCTCCTCTTTTTCTTTGTTGCCACATGGATGGATCATTTTGCTTTTAAAATCACTTAAGTTATTTCTTTTCATACACAATCACTTAAATCAGGACTAGAGGTTAATTTTAACCCTTAAGTATGTTATTTCCCCACACCCTAGTGTGATCTTGGGAATAATAAAGGTGGTTAAAAGGACATTTCATCTCCCTTAAAAAATATTTAGGAGAGGACAAAGCCCCCCCCAGGGTTCCTCTTAGTTTTTGAAATCATCTTAAAGCTTTGTAAGGGCCCATACATGCCTACATGTTTGCAATCTTAGGATAGTTTCTTAAAATCTTTCTTAGTTTAGATCACAATCTAGGGAAGTTTAAAGATGAAGTAACATGCCCATACATGTCTACAATTCTAGGATAGTTTCAAATATTTCTTAGTATAGACAACATCTTAGGGAGTTTAAAGGGTTTTTAGGGGCCCATATGTCCACATTGTTAGTTCTTTAGGGCTTTAAATATTCCGCAAGGTTGTACCAAAGACACATAGTAAACTAGTTAAGAATATTTGTAAGGACCACAAGAAGTCCACATGCTGCAATATCACACTTAAGTTATTAAAATCTTTGGACTCTTTTCACTTTATTGCACACAAAGCCAGTCCTCCCACACATAATTTCTATTAGAATAATGGAGGTCGAAGTAGGCTTTCTTGAAAGGAATTCCGAAAGATCTAACTACTTCTTTGGAAATTATCCACACCAATTAATTCAAACAAGGTTGGTCCATGACCCCAATCTCTCAGCTCGCCACATCTAAATATTTTCTAAAAATGCACTAAGGTTTCCTCCATGGGAGGTGCCAAAATAATTGTTTTATTCTAGGTAGGATCTCGGGGGTAGGCATCCAAATAACCCCTCGTTATCAGGTTCTCACATTTTCAAGCAATAGAAGTTGAGAAATGGGGAAATTTCAAATCCTCCAACTCAAGTGTTCCTACAAAATAAGGAAAGGAGATACACGTGAAGGGTCGAAGGCCGAGGTCTGGTTTTTCTGTGCATCCCTCCTTGAGTCACCCAACTCTTGTGAGGGAATCCAACCCATGACCCATTTCTGAGGCCAAAAATCTAAATGTCACACTTTGACCGAGGTACTTAGTGACCAAACTTAGGATATCGACCCAGGTGGAAGTTGTGGGTTTTAATCGCACCTTGATCATATTTTTTGTTACTATTGGTAAATATCGCTAGCTGTTTCGAGATATTCACCCTCTACCCCTCATTATAACTGATTACTTCAACCTTCACTAGTTCCTCTTTCGGTGGCTTCAGACCCCACTATTGAGTGTTATTGGAAGGCCCAGTGTTGAATTGAGAGAAAGGATGATAGATCTTTTAGGACACGAGCATTTGTTTTTATGGTTCCCCCACGTGGAGAAAATCCACCTATCCACATACTTGTTTATTTACAGTTTATTTATGTATGATTTTCATTTTATTACATGCAATTGTGAGTTATACTATTTTGTGAAGGCCAAAAAGATGCAAAGCTCTTGTTCATTTATTTATTTCTTATCATCATTTACACACATTTACTTTTATAGTTGGAAACCATAGGGGAACCACAGAATCCCCATCATTTTAGACACTTGCAAAATATCCCTCCTATTCTAGGAAAGTCCCTAGTATTACCAACTCACCGGATCAACCATATCACACCCACGTGAGTGCTACTATTTTGGGATCAACATTACTTGGTTCCACTTTGCTTGGATCAAATCGCCAAGGCCATCCATCCATTAGTTACCATTCACAAGGAGGTGGGGGTCCAACTTCTTCTCAAGGGAGAAGTACAACCCCACCAAATCTCCTTCAAGGGACAAGTCCATTACCTACTCACACAATGGTTGGAACTAATCCTCCACTAAATATCCCTATGCCATACTTGGAATCCCTCAACAGTCCTGATTTTATCAAACCCATGAATGATCCCATTTTACATGACCCCACATGGTCCAATATGACTACCAAACTACCTTCAGATATTTTTAAATTTGAAAGAAAACCAGGGGAGGACCCTACCAACCATGTTATGACCTTCCACTTATGGTGCTCTTCAAAAAACATCATGGATGATTCCATCTACTTGAGGTTATTTCAAATAACTCTCATGGGTTCATCAACCAAGTGGTATGTGGACGAAAAATCAGGGTCCCATGTGACCTTTGAATCATTGGCCAAGGCCCTTTTGTCCCTTTTTAAACTACCAGTTCATCTTGATAATGTCTTATAAATTCTCTATGAGTTCAAACAAACCACTGCTATCCATATAGCTGACCACATCCTTGAATGGCGTCAGTGACGTAGTTTGTGTAAAGAAGAAACCACCAAAAAATAACATATCGATTGGTTTCTAAAATCACTCATCTCTGTTATTTCCAAGGATGTAGCATCCACTTTTCCTCAATTAGAAGAGGAGGTCGTCAGAAAGGCCCAATAGTTTGACCTCATCTATGAACAATCATTTTACTTATACATATTATTTTTTAATGCACCCAGACCCATACCATTTGGCTAGGACAACCATGGGATGTCCCTCACAATGGATGGGTTGATTGGTTCTATGACCCATCTCAACCCTTACGGCAACTCATCACCCACTTATGGGGAAAATCCATATCCACAACCATATAGAGGGACATATTATTACCCTCCTCCCACTCATTAACAATCATATGTTGTTTCTACCCCTCCATCAATGGGTGGACCCTCACCGGTACCCATGAAGCATCTGGTCTCTCAACCAAGTACGATTTCACCTTCAACCCCCACATATAACCTCAACAGTAGTGGAATTGCTTCAAATTCCTACATGCCATATGGAGAATCTCCACAAAACAATCCATATTTTCCATTTCCCGTTCCTCCATAGTCGGTTGTTCCCCCACCAGGGCAACCACATGTCAACATTAACTTTGTTCAACCCTCTCCCATTCAACAACTTTAGAATTTTCAACAATTGAATATGAAAAATCAGGCCCATCCACTGAATAATGACAAGAATAAAGGAAAAAACCTAAATAATAACAAGTCGGGACTAGGAGGAAATAACCCCCAATAGAACCATCCCATTGGGGGAAACCAAAACCCCAAAGGGGGCAACAATAGCACTCAACCATGACAAGGGAAGAACAATAACCTCTAAACTAACTTCCCTTGCACTCTATGTGGTGAGTATGGACATTTTACACACCATTTCCCCCAAATTTCTGACTTCAAATGGATGAAAGAATCCATGAACACACAACATCCTCCAGTGCCACCTGCCCCTCAGCAGGCCCCACAACATTACTTGCAACCACCACCTATGACTATTTTGAAAAACCATATTCCACACTAGGGTGTGATGAACACCCAATAGAAGATAACCCCCACCCCACCACAAATGGGGCAGTATCAGTACCCGAGTCCTAATCAACTTGGAAATCAAATCAATCACAATATCCTCCTTACCAGTGAAGAAGAGATTCTTCTGCAAACACGTGGTCATCAATACAGTGTTCCCCCTGAATCTACCCCAACCACCTCAGAAGCGACTCCAGCTACAACCAGACAACTATTGATGATTCCACTCCCTAACACTGAAACAAACCCTCATATACCCTGTATGTTGTTATGACATAATGTACATAACCCTCATGCTAGGGAAGCCATAACTACAGCCTATTAGACGACTTAGCACACTCTCTTGTAGCCATGTCTATATTGGAGGTCCTCCAAACCTATTCATCTCTATGGAAATCCTTACTCTCCATCTTGGGGGCAACCGAACCAGCTGATACATGACTCGTCACCTTTGATCTAGATAGTGGAGAACCACACCTCCCTGCCTTGGTGGTTTTCAGATACCAGCTAATATCCAGAACATCACAGTTCATTAGTGCATCAATGATGAAGGTGCATCCACATGCATCATGTCCAAATTAGTTTGGAAAAAACTCGGCTCACCTGAGCTAGTATCATTGGCCATCACCCTGAGATATTATGATGGTTGCCCATCATCCCCCGAAGGGCTCTTCCAAAATGTCCATGTAGAACTTGGGGGAAAAACTATCCTCATCGACATTGAAGCTATCAACGCCCCACTTGATTACAATATCTTGTTCAGACATAGATACATGTATTCTATGAAGGAGGTAGCCTCTTTTTTGTTTCAAATGATGATGTTATCACACAATGGAAAAATCATCACCATCTACCAACTTACACATTATGATCCCAATCATTCTTCCAACATCGATAACATTCTCCCCCTTTTCTGCACTAGCTCAAATGATTTCTCAGTCATCAACATGGGTCCCATAATTTTCAAGGAACCATCCTTGTTGGGGACATATCATGGAGAACCACCTATCCTACACCCTTCAGCACAAGTGTGTCTAGTATCTTCTAATGGAACAAATATCAGAGACACTACTCCTCTCACCGAGGCCCCTCCCCACATTACAGTTCCACCAGTCAAATAACTATCACCTCAGGAGTTCCCTGAGAACCTCACTGCACTACTTATTCCATATTACCCCCCCCTCCAAGGGAAAATATCGGTTTGGGAGATAGTCCCCCAAGACATTACCCAGGTTCCCTTTTTGTACCCCCCACCTAGAGTTCAATCATTCTAGGTAGCTTCTACTCTCACCCTTCCAAACATGGTTATCACCATCCCTGTATGGTATCTCCATCCACCCTCTATAGTTCCTACACCATCTCTCCCTCCTCAGACAAAGGGATTACTAATGCAGATCCTAGTATAGGATCCTACCACACCACCCCCACCCCGAACTAGTAGCAAAACCACCATCACTAGGGTCAGACGAAAGAAGAATGATCGCATAACTCCACTGCCTCCTAGAGCTCAACCTCCTTGTGCACTATGTGAAAGAGAAGGAAACCCCACTAACAGATGTCTTACTCTTCCTAAGTTACGTAATCTTATCTAGCTCCCTAAAGAAACCACATTTCTCGCTACTCTACCAAGTACATCAAGTGCTACTACAGACTCCTCAACCATACACAATAAAGGGTTACAAACCAAATTCGCTTGTGCCATATGCTCAGAATATGGCCATTACACTTATCATTTCCCATATCTACCTCAATTTCACAAAACATTAGACACAGTAAGACACACATCTCATCCAGATCTCTCTCAGTCACTCCCCATGAAGGCTAACAATACTGACATTCATTATATTTCCTCATGAGTCCCCGCATGAATGAGGTACCATCCACAATATCGTGACATTTGCTTTATGTCCAATGGGACATCACACCCTGTACACAATATCCCTTCTATGTCCTTAACCCTTGAGGAAAATAACACTTACCCATTGAGAGTTCCCCCTACCACTTCCCAAGATCCTCTATATTCTTGGATTTTCCACTGCGGCGAAGATATCCTGGAAGAATTGTCTACCCCTGATTTCCCATGGAATGTGCTCCATCATCGAGAACTTTTCCTTTCAAAAGAGGCCTTTCACCCTCCTACCTAAGCTTCTCTATGTGCAATCGAAACCAAGGATTTTACCCCTTCAGGGAATATAGACTAGTTCAACAACCCTATCCATGTCCCAGATGCTTTTGAAGAAGGAAACATGGCCAACATCTCCCCCGTCGTCAAAATTGACATTTCCATTAAACTGGGAATCATAGAAGAAATAACCATTGGCGTCGCATGCTCCCCTGAAGAAATCATTGCTTATAAATCTCTCTTTCAGGAATACTGGGATATTTTTTCCTGGTCATATATGGAGATGACCGACCTCGATCCTTCTATAGTTGAACATCAAATTGACACTTGTCCAAATGTCTCCCCTATTCATCGAAAGTAACGTCCACTTCACCCATCCAAAGTTGTGGCTATTACAGATGAAATTGACAAGTTACGCATTGTTGGGTTCATTTACCCCATTGCGTACACTTCGTAGGTCTCCAACCCCATCCCCATTAACAGAAAACAAGGAACCATTCGCATCTGCACAAACTTTCATGATCTCAACCATTCTTGTCCCAAAGACAACTTTCCAACCACATTCATCGACCAAATCATCGATGATTGTGTCGACCATGAATCAATGTCCTTTATGGATGGGTTCTCCGGCTATAATCAAATTCAAATCCATACAACAGGTCAGTACAAGACCACTTTTACTACCCCATCCTATACCTTTGCATATTGTGTCATTCCTTTTGGACTCAAAAACACTGGTGATACATTTCAATGGACCATGACCTATGTTTTTCATGATATTTCACACATCATCCTTGCTTATTTGGAGGACCTCATTGCTTGATCCAAAAAGTGCACCCAACATTTAGACAACTTATGCATCATTTTCCAACGATGTCACCAATAAAATATCCTCTTGAACCCCCTGAAGTGTGTCTTTTGTGTCACTAATGGGCATTGTTATTGGATAAATCGGTGAATGTGGACATAAACTGATCTCCCTGTATCTACTTGGATCTAGAACAAAACAAGACAGGACATGGTGCTTTCCCTAATCTCTAATCATCGAATTTACTAACAAACAAGAGATGAGTGACATACCTTTGAATATCGCTTCCTTATATATTTGTTGTCCTCTCTCTACTTTGATGCTCTTGTGATATTGGATCTGCAATGACACAAACTAGCCAAAGTGAAAGCAATAATAGTATATTCAATGAAATCTTATACATGTGGTCAATGAGTCATGTAATAAAATGAGAATGATTTTATGGGAAAGAAACATGCCACTGTATCATATTAAGTAAAAGTGGAAGACACAACCAAACCACCTTGATGTTGCAAGGTTCCCTTTCAGTGGCCCTTTTATCCAACACACACACTTTCTCCAAACTTGCATGAAGAGGATCCACAATAACTTGATGGAGAGATGAAAGCCTCAAGCGTCAATTGAAATAGAATCCCTCACACAATTCTCCGCCTCTTCCTTCATTAATTCCTTGCTTTCTCTTACTTTATTAATCTTGCTTAACCTTTTCCATGAGAAATCCATAATTATATAGGAGAAAGAGAGATGGTTAAAGATATTAGGATGATCCCACCAAATCAGAGAAGCAAGTAGGATCCAAACCATATGGATGCCACCTCATATTCTAGAAAATCCCTTCTATAACTTTCGTGAACTTCGACCTTTTTCTCAGACTTTCAACATCGCCGCACTTTGGATATAGTGCAGCCTGCAGAAACGTCGCAAGAGAGTTTCATGATAGCCTGTAGGAATCGGGAATTTCCACACTATACCTTATGTATGGCCTACAACGGCCTTCTAAAAACAAGTTTTCGAGAAGAGGGAGCTAGTCACTTTTCTCATGAAGAAAGGTTCTTTTGGAAGCCTGAACACATGTTGTAGAAACATCACCAGGGTGACTAAAATAATGTGTAACAGGAGACTCCTTAGGTTCATTATCTCCCAAGACGACATCACCATGGACCCCCTCAAGGTTCAAGCTATCACAAAAATTCCATCACCGAGTAATTTATGCCAACTGTAGAGCTTGCAAGGAAAATCCAACTTTCTTCGTCACTTTGTCCCAAACTATGCCACTCATGCACATGGTTTTCTTCACTTACTGTGTCATGATATCCCATTTTGATGTGACAAACATGCTCAACCATATTTAATGATTTAAAAACCGCCATATCCAATGCCCTGTTGATTAGTCCCCAGACTATGATCGCGATTACATCCTTTACTTATTAGCCTTAGTTGTCTCAGTAGAAGGAGTTCTCATCCAACTAGGGGATGATGGAAATGAAAATGTTATTTACTACAATAGTAAAAACATTTCAGGGACACCCTTGAAGTATAATCATGATGAGAAACTCACTTTAGCAGTTGTCATTGCATTCTAAAAACAATGACATTAAATTTTACTTCGAACCACCAAGTTCATAGCATATTCCAACCCCATGTAGTACTTTCTTAGTCGAAGGAAGATTAATGGAAAATTTTCCCGATGGATATTTATCCTCCAGGAATATGATCTAGAGTTCTCGACTCCCAAAATCAAGAAATCTCTCATCCTATCTGAACTCATTACAATGTTTCCCTCAGGCACTAAATCTTCCCCCATCAATGAGGATTTCCTTGATGAACACCTCTTCTTCATCCCCTTTGATGACCCCTGGTATGACAACCTCCGTGTCTACCTTCATACACAAAATTTTGGGTCTCATATCTCTCGAGATGATTGTCAACGCATTTGACATCATGCCCCCTGATACCTCCTCATCAGAGACATTCTCTATCAACGCAGGGTCAACACCATTCTTCGACAATGTCTTATCATCAACGAAGTTGAGAGAGTCTTGAACGATTTCCACAATGGCTCTTGCAGTGGTCACCTCTCAGGTATGTCCACCACCCAAAAAATCATTCAAGATGGGTACTTTTGGCCCACTTTGTTTCATGATTGCATCCACGTTGTCAAGCGATGTGACAAATGGCAGCTTTATGAAAACAAAGAATGAGCTCGACCAACTCTTCTACACCCCATCATCACAACCGAACCCTTCTATAAATAGGGCATAGACTTCATGACTTTCCATCCTCCATCCAATAATGGACACAAGTACATTGTCGTGGAAGTGGATTAATTTACCAAATGGTACGAAGCCATGCCCACATTTAATAACACCACTGACACAACAATGCAGTTTTTCTTTAACCACATCATTACCCGGTTCAGAGTCCCACTACAACTAGTGTTCGGTCATGGTAAGCACTTTGAGAATGATATGTTTGCGAAACTCTCCTCAAATTTAGGCTTCACCCATGAATTTTCCTCCCCGTACTACCCTCAGTCCAACAGACAGGCCAAGGTGGTCAATAAAGTCATCAAAACCATGCTACAATTTATCGTCAAAAAACATAAGACCAAATGGCATCATATGTTGTTTTCTGCTTTATGGGCTTATCGCATGGCAATCAAAACTACCACTGTTTTTACACCATTACACCTCGTCCATGGGATCAAATCCACCCTCCCTATCGAGTGCAAAATCCCCATGTTATGCACCTGTTGACTTTAGATTCACTCGATGAATATCATCGATCTTCATTACAACACAATGAGCTAGCTAAAAAATGGTCCAAAGCCACCTTCGAGCATCAGGTCAACCTTCCCTCATTTAACGAAGGTGATGTTGTGTTAGCCTATGATATCATACATGAAACTCTCGGCCATGGGAAATTCGAGTCCTTATGGCATGGATCCTTCATCATATAACATTTCCTCACTAAAGGCACCTACATATTGGCCTCTCCATAAGGATACCCTCTCAAAGAACCTGTCAACAGGTTGTACTTAAATAAATTTTACGCCTAAGCGTAGCCCCTTACCTTAGGTTTCTCTTTTGTACACATTTGTGGATTTTTTAGTCTTCTTTACCGCCACCACTCCTCATGTCTGATCTATCATCCATGTTATTTATAGATGCATTATCCATCAGCCTACCACATCGATTACGCTGATGCTGCCAGCCGCTGGAATCAGAATCTCACCTCGCTCGCTTGGGACCTCTATACTCCCTCACATGTCCTGCTCCAATCTATTGTCATATGTTTGGGCTTGACCACCAACAACCAAGACAAATATGATTCTATCATTTGTCTCCTCTATGAGACCAGTCACCACCACATTCATCACCTTAGTGTTCTATTAGATTCCCAACTTGTTGTCTTGTAGCTCAACATTGTATATCATGTTCACGATCCTTGCTTCTTTCGAAAATACCTACAAGTTAGAATCCTATTTCATAAATTTGATTCCATTACATTTATACATATTCCAAGGCATCTCAATCAAGTAGAAGATCACATGGATAACCTAGTATTAGATTGGAATTTATCACATTAAAATAAAATTTTAGACATAGCATCATACATTTGTCACAACACATAGAAAAGACACCATACATAAAAACATAACACGTAAATCCAAGAATGATCAAAATATATCCATTTATATATATCATCAATGGTCATAAATGTTTACAAAAAATATACAATGTACAATCTCCTGTAGGCCCATGAATCACCTCACCCCTATGAGTACAAAAATGGGTATCAAGTACCCTATACAAAATCATGCCCCTAAGCTCGTACATACAAAAATAGACACTCAAGGTGCCCCTAGATCTCCCCCCCTAGGTCCTCTGTCAGTCGGAGGCACCCCACCAGCTAGGGGCCCTCCAAGTCCAACCTCCACGAGCCATTCAATTAGTCATCATTGCCCCCACCACTATTTCTCAATGGATCAGTGTTTTCCACTCTTCTCGTACTCCCACGCACTCCATCAGGACCTCCTTGTCTTGAATGTGGGCCCACATGCTCTCAGGAACACCCTATAGAACCTGCTCCAAAATTCAGTGCAAATCCTCCAACATGACCTCAAAATCTCCTTGCGGCTCTCTCACTGGTCCAGCTTCAATGTCATCTCAATGTTGCCTCTGTCCAACACATGGCTCTATCGGTGCCTATCATGCCAGCCCCTAGCAATCTGACTCCCTGACGAACTCTTCCTCTTGTCATTGGGGTCCCACATCTCCAAAACAAACCAAATATAGTGTCAGCATCCATATACATATATAATCTATGCTATCTATCAAAATCACAAAACATAAAACTAAAACACATACCTCACTGGTCCTAGTCCTCCCCAAGAGCCGACACCGTGTTTGGATCATGGTGATAATCCATACCTGTCTATGGATATCTCATGATAACTTGTGGCATCTGGTGCCATCCTCGATCCATTTTGGCCATGAAATAATGGCCACCCTCCCCACCTCCATTTCGGGCCAACACATGGGCCCACCGCATTAGTCACGGATCTCGTCGCCCCATGGGCTCCAGTAAGATCCTCGGGCGCAACAGAGGCACCCTCTCTAAAAACCAAGCCACCAGAATGGACTCGAAATAAAATTCAGTAGAGTTGTCTCATCGACACTGGTTCAGCTGCCCCGTCATCTTGGTGTGCATAAACACACGCCATGCAAATAGGTCCCCATCCAGGACCTACTCCACTACCCTCAGTTGACCACTAGTGATCCACTAAGTACCCAAGTATCTGTATATCCTCACCACCGTCACTGCAATACACTCTATCATGAGGTCATCAATGGCCTCGATGCAGACGACCGAACCTCACATAGGTTTCCTCCCAGTACAATGGTGAGTTTCCATGGTCTCCACCCAATCCTCCCCAGGAAAATGGGGATTGACGA
>ML800022.1:200572-218323 GCA_009831015.1 Picea engelmannii
TGTTAGTACTTGATATCACCTCTTACTTATTGGATTTCACGAAGCCCTTTTCTTCTTAGATTCACGTCTCCCTTCATGTCGACATCAACACAATTTCCATAAGGGAGACAATGTCTTGACTCTCATTACCCTTTCAAGGATGAGTCTTGGATGGCACAGAAAGAATCATCATTGCTTTCTGATTCCATTGACCCCCATAACATTCCACTTCAACAAACTCCCATGTTATGGTGGGTCTTACTATGCAACTATTGCAGTTGTTTCATACTAGCCAAAGACCTATGAATCTGTTAGACCATTAGTGCCTACAAGTCATCGAAAATTCTTACAGTCGTCCTTGCCTCACTTCAGAGTTAATTCACCATTCAGAATTGTCATATGTCATTGTCAACCACCCCCTAGGGTGCTGCAGTTATCTACATAAACATACATCTTTAGTTATAGTCTCACATTTTGGTTTCATGACACAAGCATGGGGCATGCCTACCTCATTTGTACACATACTTTTTTTTTCTCCCTAAAGAAAGGTTTGAGTCCCACAGTTTTCCCTCTCCCTCTGATGGATCGCTCTAGCAGTTCCTCTCTTCACTCTTTCTTACAATGGAACTCTCATCAAAAGAAACATTGATGTATCTATTCTATACGTATGATCCTAACCTCACACATTAGGGGGCATCTGTTATCACTGAAAAATCATCTGCAACATTGCACATAATGGTTGAAGAAAAACATCAATGCTAGCAGCAATTAGTCCACCTACAACACCAAAATCCATCAAAAGGAAAAAAAACTATATAATTGGGTCAAAAATCAAAGTGCGTAGAGTCACCAAAGAAAGCACGCGCATAATGCGCACGATAACACAAGCCTCAACGTGCACTATGCACAAAATGCACAACTGTCTATGAGAAAATCCATGCACTTCTATGAACAACACATTTATGGATCTTTTTGTCCCCTCAACCACTTCTATTCCGACCCCCAACATGATTTGACACTCATATCTTAGAGAAATCTAGCTTGGAGGTTGGTCAAGGGATAGAGGGTTCCCTAAAAGGCCCCTTATTCACACTATGAACCAATTACATTTTTCCATGAATGGATTCTATAAATAAGAGCCATGGGTGTGATAAGAAAACAATTTCTTCAAGGTATTGTTATGCTGCAAGAATTCTTCTTTAAGAATCCTCTTTTCTCTTTGAAACCTTCAAGCACCATTGCAATAGGCCATTCCACTCACCTTTTGAGGGAATATACATTGTTTTTATTCACCATTTGTCACTTCTTCCATTGTATGAAGAGAAGAGCTCTCAATTAGGGAACTCAAGAGCCCTCCTAAGGAGGAAGAGGGGACTCATAAGTCTCTTCCTTTCTCTAAGGTGTTTTTCCTATCAATCTATTGATCCATTGGTAGAAATATTTTCATTATTTCTTGATTTTCATGGTTCTAAGTTTCTAAATCTTTCTAACATTTATTTCTTAGTTGTTTTTTGTTTTATTTATTTGTTTTTCTTGTGTGTTTGGTTTATCTAACACACTCACAAACTTATGTCTTGTTTAGCAGGCTTATCTAAACATGCAAGTGTTGTGTTTTTTCTCACCCAAGTGACAAAACCAACACAACAATGTTTTTTCATTAAAATATGACTGTGATTACATTTACAAATATCGACTCGCTAGCCTTTTATCATCTAAGATATCTAGCCTCAAACATATATACAAAGGCACTCTATCCAAAATGTCTTGCCTCACTAGACGATATGTATATTTACATTTATATTTACAATTGGGGTTTGGCCTAGGGGTATTATAACTAGCATGCAGAGTGGGAGTGTGCTAAGTAGAGAAAGTGATTCTTGTTGGCACATAATTGATCAGACCAGGGTCCTTCTCAAGTTACCAATAAAAGTTACCGTGTATTCTAGAGCACTGGAATTTTCATCTCCTTGGAAGAGAAGAAGCCTCACCCAAAGCACAAACAAGACATAAGGATAGGGAAGGGAAAGGAGAATAATTAGGTGGGTAACCAGAACCCTCAAGATTCACCATGATCTTGCGCAAGATAGTCTAACTATAGAACAAATCTTAACTCATTCATCCTAGAAGTAAAGATACTCAAGTTGCGAAAGCATTCATACACATAGACATCATATTGATCTTATAAAGCATAAAGAAGTACTGTAAATATACAATTCATAAGCATGAACATAAAATGACACATTATATTTCAAAAAATTTGGTCCTTATTCGCCTATTATCATCAGAAATTATCGAATACAATCTCAGAGATACAAATTAGTACTATGTTATAGACTTCTGAATCCAGACTCATGTCGTAGATCTCTATATACCCAAAACTGTATACAGATTACATTTACAGAACCTTTTTCTCAACTAAACCCAACAACAACATCCGACTAACAACAACAAAACCCAACCTATCAATAATAGCCAACAACAACAACTATATCAACAACTGTTTTACAATAATGTTCATCTCATATATAGGCTAAGTGGGATCTTTTGGCTTGGGCTCACGTGCATTATGTTTTTGTTGTAACTGCTTATGGTTCGTTGGTGTTGCGTTGTCCCTTTCCACAATCATTTTCTATTTCTTTACTTGCTCCACTGTCTAGATTCTTATGTACCTTACGCAACTCATTTTAAACCAAAACTAGGATTGTATTCATTCTTGCACAACTTCAAATCCAAAAAATGAAGTGCCCAACATGCTCCGACCACAAGCCTTGACTCGCCCTTGATTCAAGTACTTGGCTCTTTCGCAGCTTCTAGGAGTAATTGTTGCTTTCCCTTTTCTTCCTTCTCTTCTTTAGTTTCATCTTCTACTTGTGATTTCTCTTTCTCTGCCTCTTCAAATGAAGGGCCCAACTTTGGGTACAAATCTAAGGCCCGCTTCTTGAATTCTTGGAAACTCCCAATTTTATCCTGCCACTTCCTGGAAAGGAGTGAGGCTTCGGCTACAAATTGTTGGGTCGAATATTTGATGCATCCTTTGAGCTTGGATGCGACCAGAGATTTCCATTTAGATTCTGTTATAGAATCCACCTGATTCATTTTCATATACACTGTCTGAATGATAGGTCAGAATTAACGCAACTCCTTATTGGCTACGGATTTCACCTCAAACAGAGTGTTCAACTCATTATCTTCTTGTTGAATTTTGTTGAATTTTTCTTATTTCTCAAGTGGGTCCATGATGACCGCAACTTATTCATTCAACAATTGTATTATTGCACACACATCCTCCAAAGTTTGGTTTCTCCTTGCTATAATTCCCATCCATTGGTTGACTTCTCATAATATCTTTTTGCACTCAATTGTGCGCTTGTGTAGTGTTTCTCGATCATTGTTTCCTTCCAACACTACATTCTCCATCTGCTCCTACAACTTCCAAGGTTGTTTCTATGCTTCTTCTTGACTCTGTCACAACTACACTTCCAGCTTCTCTGCATGGATGGCCAACTGTGACCATGCTCCTTGGATTAATTCGATATGATGTTCATGCTCTCCTACAACATTGGATTCTAGAAGTTGGGGTCTACCTTCCTTATTTCTGACCAGGCTTCAACAAGCCTTTCCTGGACTCGTTCCATTTTCTGCTCCACCTGGATATTGGTGTATTGTTCATATGTTATTCTCTCTTGAGAAAGGAGTGCTTCCTCTCTTGTGAACTCTGTATTCCTTTCCGCCTGCTGGAGCCTCTTCTCCAGTTGATTAGTTGAATCCCTGATCATTCCAACTAGTTGTGTTGTTGGCCATTGTGCAAGGTCAGCAACGGAAGGGGTGGCATCCCTGGGTGGTTTGAACTATAGTGGAACTCCACTCACCATTGAATTCTCTGAGAGAGATCCATCTCCTCCTCTCCTGCATAAGGTTATGTCGCAAGCCTCAACCTCAACGTTGATGGTAGGTGTTGAAGCTAGGTTTGAAAATTTTCACCTTTAAAACTTAATTTTTTCTCTTTCGGGATTCGGTTTTTCATAAGGTATAATCCTCACTATCAGTCCAAAATACCAGTACCAAAGTCCCGAAAATTTTTCATTTCTTCATTATAACTAAAGACAAAAAGTTCAAGTGTTTTTAAAGTCTAGACGCATATTTTGTTAAGTACTTTAAATCACAATAATTTAAAACCCTAAAGGAGTTAATTAACCATATTTTTAACCTTTCAGGATTCGAGGTTTACTCAGAACAATATCTCTTCAACACATTTTGAATCATGAAATCCCAATTCCTGATTTCCCGAAAGAAGTGAAACTCAGTCTTAATCCTAATTAATTAATTTAAATCTAATCTCACCGCATTTTTGGGATTTAGGATTTAGTAATGACATGGTTCATGTAGCCGCGATCCTTGAAACCCTGAAATGTGAAGTTTCGACTCAATACGGAAGTTAAGGTTTAAAACTGACCTCATCATGATTTCGGGATTCGGGGTTTGGTGTTGACATGGTTCATGTAGCCATGATCCCCAAAACCCCGAAACGCGAAGTTTCGACTCAATACGGAAGTTAAGGTTTAAAACTGTGCTCATCGCGATTTTGGGATTCAGGGTTTGGTGTTGACATGGTTCATGTAACCGTGATCCCTGAAACCCCGAAACGTGAAGTTCCAACTCAATATGGAAGTTAAGGTTTAAAACTATCCTCATCGCGATTTTGGGATTTGGGGTTTGGTGTTGACATGGTTCATGTAGTCGCGATCCCCGAAACCCTGAAATGCAAAGTTCCGACTCAATACGAAAGTTAAGGTTTAAAATTGTCCTCATCGCGATTTTGGGATTTGGGGTTTGGTGTTGGGGGTTCATGTAGCCGCGATCCCCGAAACCTCGAAACGCGAAGTCGCGACTCAATATTGAATTTTAAAGAGAACTAACTTCATTTTAAAAATACATTAAATGGTAATTAAACTTCTTAAGTACTTTCTTTTCGGTGTCCGTCAAAAGAAGTTTTTTGAATTTTGATTTTAGAATTGCCTAAATACAGCCACATTAATAATGGATAGATTGTGATTTCTGCGACACAAATGCGTATCTCAGAGATATTCTCCGCATTAAAGGTATTAAATTCTTGACAGCTGCAGTCAATAAAATTTACAGATAAAGGAGTTGATGACTGCCTTTCTAAGATTCAGAGAAAGGTTTATATGTTCGAGGTAAGAGATTTTCTAGAACCCCGCATAAATTTTACACAGTTCCTAGAGAAATGTATTAAATGTATCGAAGCAAAGGAAGGAGAATCATTGGCAAAGTAAAAGGATTATTTGGAAGGGATTTACTTCCCAGAAAATGGAAAAACGAAGAAGATCATAAAAATGGTTTTGGATCTGCATTTTAACAAATAGTTAGTCTCTAAGAATTAGGAACTCACCAACCATCTTAAGATTGGTGGTTTTGTATAAATGTAATTTTTCAAGACTAAGAAAGGGATTTCTTCTAGAGGGAATTGTAAAGAGATAACTTTGTTTTTCCTGAATTAATACAATATAGATTGAAGATTCCAGATCTGGTCAAGCCTGAGTTATGTGTTTCTCTGTCATTCTTTTTTTTTATTCATACTTTCATTTGAAGTGTTTTATATGGTAATTTCTGTTATAGTTATTGAAAAAGTCACATTATCTAATCGTTCGCAGTTTTTCCTCTGTATCGGCTTTCAACGGATATAAGACCTATAAACGTTTTGGGACTCTAAAACTGTATGCTTCTGCAAAGTTATCATCCCTTTTCTTGTATTAACTTAAAATGATAGTTTTCTTAAATTGATGCCTCATTGTTGTTATACAACTACATGTTTCCTTTTTCTTCATTCCGTTCACTGTCTCCTTTAAAATTTGACTCAGATACTAGAAAAGGACTTTATTTCTGTTATACTATTAATTCATAATTCAGAAGTTCTATTTTTATAATTTTGAACCAGAAATTTGTGACCCTCAAAAATATTCTTGATTTACAAAAAAGAAACCCTCAGCTTTCATGACTGTTCCAGTTACCAGACAACCCAATATAGAACTCGGTCTATCAGATCAAACAAGAATTGTGTTAAACCTATTCAATACCATCTTACAAACAACAAATACACAGGTAGAAATTGAAAGATCATGGGCTGCAATTGAAAGGGATATTAGCATTCAAGAACAATGGGAAGCTAGACAGAGACAGTTAAGGAATCAACCATGATCTCAGTTTCCTTTAAAAAAAAATTTTTTACCGATTAATTATCTCTACCATTTTTGGATGCCTTGACGGTATAATTTAGAGCCTTAAAGTATAAACTCAGGAACAACATCTTTTTGGCATCGTTGTCGGGGAATGAAGAAATGAATCTTTTCCCTGGGAAGAACAACATTGACACTTTCTTTCTTTGATAGTGAACAAAGATCGAAAAACCTTCTAAGGATACTTTTATCTTTCACTTGGTGAATACACATTTTTTAAACTGGCTTCTAGCCGAAAGAACACTAGAAAGAACTCAGACGATAAGCAGACTTCACCAGTTTCTGATCCGGAAAAAAAATTAAAATCAAGAAGATCTCTTAGACAAATCATTTCACCGACACACGTCATCTGTCAACCAAATTATTCACGGTTGAAAGTTAGAGGAACACTTGAGAGATCCCTCTCCCTCCCAATGTCGATTGATACATGCTCTTTTCCTGAAGTCCACTCTCCTTTCATCGAACACTTCAATGAATGTCCCATGTATCCTAATTTAACCCCCATCAATTCTCCGATATATTCATCTTACAAGCCTGGAGAAACAAGTTCTCTTCATCTTGGGCCTTCGTTTTCCAATTTCCTGTGCCTTGACGATCAGTTCCCTACAACCTTTCTATCACATTCAAGTACAACTCCAGTTTCAATCTCAAATCTATCAATGGCTGCACACGGAGGTGCAGGGGATGGAGGCGGTGTTGTAGGTGGTGCCACAGGAGGCCAAGTACCGCTCCCTGGAATGTTTTCTAAGGTGGCTACCAGATACACCCCTCTTGTCCTCCTGGTTCCCCTACATGACCTTCTAGAGAATTACATGAAAAATCTCCCAAAATTTATAGGGGAAGGTGATTTAACCACACAGGAGCACATCAGTTTCTTTGACCAATTCGTTGATATCCTAGGACTTGAACACAAAGATGTCTACTCCAGACTCTTAGTACAAACTTTTGAAGGGCAGGTAAGAACCTGGTTCTGAGGCTTAACAGCGGGATATTTAAGGTCATACAATGAACTCGAAAGTGCTTTCATTAGGCAACGTGGGGAAAGAAAAGATCACCTCTATTATCTGATAGAGTTTGGGGCTCTTAGAAAGAAAAATTCAGAATCAGTTCTCGAATTCACCCAAAGATTTAATAAATTGTACAATAAAATTCCCATCGAGGTCAAACCTTCTCAGTCTGTAGTGAAAGTAACTTTCGTTGGAGCTTTCGACCCCAATTTCGTCTTACTCTTGAGAGAGAGGAGATCATTTGACCTCACCAAGATGCAAGACGATGCCCTAGAAATCGAATCCAACATGATGGCTTCAGGAAAGATAAAATCCAAAACGGAGGCTCGGAACAAATAAAACAGAAGATACAGAGAACAAGGAGGATCTTCAAGGTTGGGAAGATCTCCGGGAGACATAATGGACGACATGGCTAGGACAATTAAAGAACTGTCTAATAAGATTTCGAAAATGGAATTAGAGAAGACTAAAAATGATCATTTTCCCAAAAAGGATTTCAAAAGGAATCCCAATCCTCAAATCCCACAAAGACAGATTAAGAATGAGGATCAGAAAATCCCAACTCCCTTCAAGAGTGAAAACTTCATTGGAGAGAAATATTTAGAAGATCTTGAGGAATTAGAGGAAGAGATAAACAATCTAGGTTATGATGAGCCACAACCATATTTGTCAAGACAAGATTATGAAAAATTCTTAAATAAGGAAAACAGATTGGAAAATGACCTAAATGATAGTACTTATGAAGATTTGATCTACCAGGGTATTGTTGATGGTATAATGGCAGAGCTTCAACATAAGTACAATCTAAGGCATAGAAACAAGAGTATTATGATCACCCAAAAGAAAAAGGTCTTGTCGAGGAGTGAGACAAACGAAATAGTTTCAAAAGATGTTGAAAAATAGATTGTAAAAACCGACCAAACGTACCCACAACCTATGAAGACTAAGGTAGCTAAAACACTCGCAGTCAAAACACCTAAAGAGAAAGTTGTCGCAACCAAAACAAAATATTCACCACAAAAGAAAGCTGATAAGAAGGGAGTCGAAGCCCAAAACGTCAAGAATGACAAAATTGTGGGAAATTGCAATCTGGAAAATGAAATCAATAAAATCAAGATCCCCATACCTCTTGTCGAGCTAGAAAAAATTCCAATGTATAGAAAACAAATTKCCAAATTGATTAGTKTTTTGGAAGATGAAAGCCAAGCCAACGTCRTTAACTTAGAATATGACAAGCCGAACATAGTTTTTGGCCCTCATTTCAAAGGCGCCAAAGACACTGTTTCTCCCTTCTATATCACATTAAACTTGTTTGACCAACTACTCYGTAACTATATGCTTGATTCTGGAGCATCCCACAACGTAATGCCTAAAGCCATTATGGATAAATTGGGTCTTGAAATTACTAGGCCTTATGGAGATTTATATTCTTTCGATTCTAGAAAAGTTAAATGTATAGGCATGATTAAAGACTTGGTGGTAAGTCTGGCTCAAATACCAATGAAAAGCATTCTCATGGACATAGTGRTCRCCGATATCCCTCCAAAWTATGGTATGCTATTATCTAGAGCCTRGGGTGCCAAGCTTGGGGGTTCCCTCTGGCTTGACATGACATATGCTATGATCCCAGTTTTTGGAGGACAATTCACACGCCTATACAGAGAGACCAGGTTAACGTTCATGGTAAGTGATCCACGCAATTCAAATAATCACCCTGTATATATTTCTAATTAGGATCTAGTTATTTGTATTTTATCCATTGATGATGATATTGTTTTAGGTGTAGAGGAAAGTTGTACAGAAGAAAAAACAGAAAAAGAAAAAAATAAACAAAATGTATATAGCACTGGTGTGTGGAAGATGTTTTTTGATGACGCTTCATCTTACCTTGGAGCTAGAGCAGGGGCACTCCTTGTGGCCCCTGATAATCAATTCGTAATCCCTTTTTCCTATAGAATTCAGTGGAATGTGGACCAAACTAATAACATATGCGAGTATGAAGCCTTAGTATTAGGGTTGGAAGCCGCTAGGAGAATGAAAATAAAAAACCTCAAAATATTTGGTGATACCGAGCTAATCGTAAAATGGGTAAACTGACAGTACCAGGACAAACATCCTAGGCTGAGATCTTACAGGAATTGCGTCTGGGACCTGATCGAAAATTTCTTCTCCTCTGTTAAAGTCCACTACATTCCAAGAACTAAAAACCAACAGGCCGATGCGTTAGCTAAAGCAGCCTCAACTTTAACACCTCCCACCGCTTTCAAACTAAAATATCATATAAAAATGAGACATCAACCTTCCGTACCCAATAACATTCATAACTGCCAAGTTTTTGAGGATGACTAACAACTGCATAAATTTTTAGAATCGATAGATGAATTTTTGGAAAATAATGCCGACCAAGAAAACCAAAATGATCTTGTTTGGATCATGCAGGAAGGGGAAGACACTCGGGAATTTCATGATAAAATCACCAATCATCATATGCTTGTTCTAAAAAATCATCAGATCCCCAAGGGACTAATTCCCTTGGAAAGTTTTTTTAATCAAGACGATTTCCCTTTAAGATCCACCTTACAACCACAACCTAAAGAGGTTGAGGACTGTGACGTAGGTACCAAAGAAAACCCTCGGTTGGTGAAACTATCCAAATACCTACCCCCATAAACCAAAATTAAATACATTAATTTGCTTAGAAAGTATAAAGACGTTTTTGCTTGGTCTTACAATGAATTGAGAACTTATGATACTTCTATAATTGAACATAAAATTCCTCTAAAACCTGGTGTCAAACCTTCTAAACAGAAACTCAGACAAATAAACCCTATCCTGCTACCAGTAACTAAAAAGGAAGTCAAAAAACTCTTGGACGCTAAAATCATCGTCCCACTAAGATATTTCGAGTGGGTGGTTAATTTAGTCCCAGTAAGAAAGAAAAATGGTGAAATCAAATTGTGTGTCGATTTTAGAAACCTTAACCGATCATCACTCAAAGAAAATTATCCATTGCCTAAGATGGACCACATTTTAGAGAGAGTAGTTGGAGCTAACAGAATGTCAATGATAGATGGTTTTTCAAGTTACAATCAGATCGCAGTACACCATGATGATAAGGAAAAAAAAACTTTCACTACCCCTTGGGGTACCTTCATGTATGATAAAATGCCTTTCGGCTTGATGAACATAGGGGCAACCTTCAAGCGAGCCATGGACATCGCCTTCGTGGGTGAGAAATATAAATTTGTTGTTATCTATCTCGATGATCTGACCATTTTTTCAAAATTTTATATGAAACATCTAGTGCACATAAAGCAAACTTTCAAGAAATGTCATAAGTTCGGTTAGTCCCTCAATCCCAAAAAATCTCATTTCTCTATGCAAGAAGGTAAGATATTAGGTCATGTGGTTTCAAAATATGGAATCAAAATCGATCCTAAAATAATTGAGGCTATAGATACTATAAATATCCCTAGAAATGTAAAAGAAATCCAATCCTTCCTAGGTAAAATAAATTCCTTGAGAAGATTTATCCCTAACTTCGTTGAAATTGTGAAGCTGATCACAGATATGTTGAAAAATAACAGTGAGATGAAGTGGACAAGTGAAGCCAAAGCATCTTTTCAGCAAATCAAAAAATACGTCATAAGAAACCTAAAGGCAAGTGTTGGCACAAGGGTAGACCCAGGGTTCGGCTCCAAGAGTGCACCAACAAGCCCTAACTAATGGCCCTTTCGGAAACACTTGTGAATCATATGTAGTCTCACTCGAAGAAGTTATGAGGGGATTGCAGGACAAATATGTCTACAACCAAAGGGAAGATCAAGTGGATTTAACACAAGAACAACACATCATTCATATATCTCTTATGAACTTAAATCTATTCTTCACATCTACTTATCAGATCTAAAACAATAATGCAATCACAGTATATCAATGACAGAGATAAAATACCAATCACATACAACACAATATGCACGTGGTTCACCCTCTCTCTAGGGATACATCCACAGAACTATGCTATAATATATTAAGGTAAAGCATACAGTTCTTGTCTGCACTCTTAGCTAATAGATATTATTTATTCTCCTCTCTTTCTCTCCCCCCCCTATGAACCCAGCTGCAGGGTTGATCTTCACACCCAGCTGAAGATCTTACAATACCATAACGCTCTCACTCTTATCCCTTCTCTCTCACACACTACTACTCACTTGATCACACAATGACAAAGACAACAACAATAATCATAACACCAACCCATCCTAGGTCCTTTATACCTCTTTTATACATTACAATAGCTCACCGACATCCTTAGGTCGAAACCTAGGTGTCCAAAACCCTAGATACCAAAACCCTAGGTGTCTAAAACCCTAGGTCAACTTGACCCATATTTTCAGGGCTTCACTAGCCTGTCTTTCCTTCCTTCTTGTGGGGTGATCCAAAGCATCTAATGGTGGATTTTTCCACTTGATGAGTTGTCCACAATCCTTCTTTCTTGCTTATCTTTTATCCCCGATCTCCTCATTCGATGGCTTACTTCGCTCAATCTTTTCTGCTCTTTTCCTCACTTTGACCCAGTAACAGTCATTGTGTCTTTTGTGAAGTTTTCATTCTCCCTTTTCCTCCTTGATATTCTCTTGCTTCCATAACCAAGGGCCAATATGACCCCAACACTCACTTGTGACCGACCCCGAGGCACTTCAGATATGAGCTTCTTGTTTTACTTCGACTCCAGACTGTGCAATGTAGCCTCTACTTTATACTCGATGCCTCCTCTTTTCCCTTGTACAGACTATCTTTTCCATGTTTGGTACCCATTTTCAACTGCACCTGGTACCTAGACCCTCTTCTTCTTTCATTTATTGAGAACTACGAGGCAACTGGTTGTCATAGTATAATTTCAACCGACTCCCATTCACTAATCCTTCCTTCCACTCCCCATTCAGAGTCTTCAATTGCGCAGCTCCTCCCTCTATAACATAAGTGAACTCATATGGCCCTAGCCAATGTGTTCTGAACTTCCCAGGTTGTTTGATGAACTTGCTTTCATATACCAGTACTAGATCACCTTGTTTGAATGCCTTCTTCTTGATGTGCTTGTCATGGTAGGCCTTCTCTCTTTCCTTTTGTACTTGTTGATGGAATCCTGCAAAAAATCTATCTTCCTCCAATTCAACCAACCGTGCAAGCCTCTCTTGAACAATGCCAGGGTCATCCATATCTATAAAGGCAACAATTCTTAGTCTTAGTACCAGATATTCCATTGGAACAATAGCTTCGAGACCATAAACCAATTTGAAGGGGATCTGCATTGTCAACTTCTTGCAAGTGGTTCTATAGGCCCATAATATTATTGGTACTCTTAGATCCCAATCATCCTTGTTCACACTGCAAATCTTGGTTAGTGGTGTTTCCAAAATCTTGTTGAATGCTTCAATTGTCCCATTTGCTTGTAGATGATAAGGTGTGCTCTTCTGATGGTGGACTACAAATTCTTCAGTCAGGGCTTCAACTGTCTTATTGATGAAATGTGTTCCTTGATCACTCATAAGGATCTTTGGGCATTCAAATTTGGTTATGATGTCATCAAATATGAAGCGCGCAACTGTAGTTGCACTAAAGTCCTTAACTCTTCGTGCTTCATCCCATCTGGTCAAGTACTTTGTAGTTGTAATTTTGTACCTTTCTCCTATGCTCTTTCTTGGTGGGTTTATAGGTCCCACAAAGTCATTGGACCACTTTTCGAATGATTGTAGGGTCAGCTGCGGTGCTAATGGAATTTCATCTCTTCTAGATGGTTTCCCAACTCTTTGTCATACATCGCGGGCTCTGGAATAGTCTTTAGTATCTCTATGTAAGGTAGGCCACCAAAGGCTAGCTCTTAGAACCTTCTGCGCAATTGATTTTCCTACATAATTCCCTCCTCTCAGAACCTTATTAATCTTTATCGGTTTTCCAATAAATGTTATCTCAACTCCTAGTCCCTCCACATCTCTCTGACATTTTGTTTCTACGATGTTCACCTTCCTAGGATCATCGTCTTCATCAACATTGATGTTGTAACAATATTGTAGTTTCTGGAGAGGCTCAGTCCATTCATCCTCTTCTTGTTCCAAAGGAAGGCTACATGCTTCCTCAAATACCTTCTGTCTCACAATCTGTAGTGCTTGATCTATTGAAGGAAATTGGCTTTCAAATAGGAATGTAGTTACAAAAGTATGAGTCATACCCTTCCAATCTGTAGTGATAAGGCACATCTCTGATTGGAGGTACCAGTTGATAGCTGCGGTGTCTAGCATGTTAATGAATTTTTTCACCCATTGTTCTTGAGGAATGTTGCTCCAAGATTCCTCACAACTCCGTACATGGTCTGTTGGGCAGCTTCAACCTATGCACTGAACTTTGCAGCCTTCTACTTGTGATGATAACCATGTTTTCATCAGGGTACGACATTGTACCCAATCTGTAATGTTACTTTTGTGTGCCCCCCACCATCTTTCTGGTGTGTCTTTCAAGGCCTCATCCATTGCCAATAATCTCTATTGTATTGGTACACTTTATTTAAATTCTGACAAGAAGGTTTCTAAAGGATTCAGACCATCAAAGGTGGGTAAGTTTCTTTCTATTGTGCCAATCCAACGAACTTCTCTGGTTAATCTAGCACATCTTCTTTTAGATACTTCATACATCTTATTCTTCCAGTTATCTAGTGCTTCTTCTGAGTGTGATGAACATCTGGTCTTACTTCGCCAACTTAAGTTTCCATTGGTTGTAGGATTAATGTAATCCTATTGTCTGGTTGTTAGCTTGTATATATTTTCTAGTGCATATGCGTGGTATTCTTCTCTGATAGGTTCTGTGTATCGCTGACCTTCATCTAGATCTAAAGGTGCAATGACCCTCATTCCGTCTCATTCCGAATTCATACGTATTTTCTTTAAATCAACCACAATGGAATTATTGAAAGCCCAATCAATTCCTAACAACGCAAGATAAGGGAAGTTGTCATCAACTATCTCAATTACCTCAAAATATGCAAATTGTCTTACTCCATCAATGTCCACAGGGACATGTTCTAATATGCAAAAGGGCTTACAGCTTGTTGATTGGCCATCCTAAGCCTGATAAGGGAATAGATCAACTTCGTTTTTCCCATCAGCGCCCAGGTTTTCTTCGTCATGAGATTGACCTCCAACCCTAAGTCGAGGACTACATAATCTATCTCATACTCTCATATTCAAGCATTCAAATGAAATTCCTTATTTGTCCTTCTCTTCTTACCGATTTTGTGTATTTCCCTATTCAGTAAGGGGTCTATCTTTCCTAGCTCATATTGTCTGATTAAAGTTTGTAACTCTTGTACAATGCTTTCATCCTCAATCAACTTAATACAAGTATATAAAAATTCCATGAGATTTCTTACCTCCTTTCCTTCTTTTGGCGAAGAAGAATGATTGAATTCCAGAGGAATTCCATATTCTCTCACTTCTGGTCTTGTCTTTGATGAAGAGCCTTGGTCTCCTCTAAATTCTTTTCTAGCTTCCTCAAATATTTGTCTTTATTTCTTTGCATCAAACATTTGTGTCTTCTCTGTAGCTTTCTTGATTCTTGAATCTTCTGTAGTCTTCCCTTGGGTCATTATGTCATATCCTATAATAGTGCCTCCTTTGATTATAACAATGACTCTAGGGTCTTCTCCGCAAGGCTCGACATATATCAGTTGCACTTGCGATTTTTGTTGAGGTCCTCCTCTTTCTTGAAGCTTAGTTAGTAGCACAGGACAATATTCTATAACATGGTCAAATGAGCCACAGTAGCTGGAAGTGGTACAAGGGTTATGGAAATCACTTGCAAGGTGTCCTAGTTGTGCGTAGTTATAACAAGTGATCTATCCTTGGCCTTGACCCATTCCTCCTCCTCATCCTCTTCCTCTGAATCCACCACGAGGATTGAAGCTGCCTCTCCCAAGAGAGTTATACTGTGTACTGTTTCCTTCTTGTTGTACTTCACCTTGAATCTTATATATGTCTCTCAACCTTTCATGCATGAGATCGTAAGCCCTACAATCCCTATCATCATGTCCTACGAACTTACAGAATGTACAGTACAAATTTGTAGGTGTCTGAACATACTTTTTCATGTAGTATCACTCACCAAGGCAATGTATGTTTCTGCATACCTCGCACCAAGGTAAGGTGAATTTCTTCAAAGGGATCGGAGCTCCAGAAGCCAAGTATTCATTGAATATGGGACAATGTTCCTTTTCATGGCCTTCTGATCTGCATCTGACACACCAGATGTATTCTCTTTTATTGTTTCCCTTGTCTTTCTTCATATCTTCGACCTGCAACGACAAACTAGTTAGCTGACTCAAGATCTGACTCATACCTAAGTTGGATTCTCCCATAGGGGTTGATTCTAACATCATGGCAATCTCTAGCGCCTCAAACTATGAAGAAATATTTTGTTGCATCAAGGGAACTCTGATGTGTGGTAAGAGGTAATAAATGAACCATTATTTGTTCTGTTCATCTGGGATTTGAAAATTCAATCAGTCTATTAAGGTTTTGAATCTCTGATTGAATTCCCAAACAGGTTCGGCCACCTTCTTCTTGATCTCTTTCAACTTTGTAATACATTGTGACTCTGACTTGGGTTTCTTGAACTCTGCAATCAACAAGTTCTTAATCTGATTTAGTGGCTTATGATGTGCAAGTCCTTGGACAATATCGATGCACCAACTTAGTGTGCGATCCCTTAGAGTGGTACTAAATTGGGTTCTTTTGACAGCTTCGTCAGTGACATTTTTAATATTCCATACGGCTTCACATAAGATGGAGATTTATTTTAAAATGTAGAAACCTTGGCGAATCTTACTAATCCTTCATATGTCAACTATAAATGTTTGGTGATATTTTTGTAAAAATATTCAAATTTCTAAGTATTTTATATAGTTTTTATAAAATTTTGGCTATTTTTAAGGTAAAACTTTTTTATCCTATAGAATTTGGGCGAATCATTTTTAAAATAATGAATCTCATTTTTGGAAAAGCCATGGAAAATTATCCCATGAGCGAAATTTAGCCCCTAAAATCATCCCTAGGAACCAGTGTTGATCAGGATCTTCAGATCCATCTCCCCTAAAGATAGGAAGCCTCATCTCATATTCCATAGATCTTCCTAGGGTCCCTGATTGAGTATGTGGTGGGTTACTAGTGATAGTTCTCTAGGTACTCTGGTGGCTGGGATTACTCTAATTGCTTAATACTACTGAATCAACAGGAGGGATAACAATACTTACTTCGATGGTCTATGTGGTTTCTGAGGTTTCAGGTTCTCCTCGATGAATATCTTTAGCTTTTCCTTCCTTTGTCCCAACAGGTTCTGAATGCTCCTCGTCTGTCAGTTCTACCTCTTCTCCACTATAGAAACCCTCCTCCTCGTAGTTCTGCTTAAACATGTTTGCAAGGTGAACTTCTCTAAACACTCTCCCACTGTGCGTATGTCCATCTTCTGTGTTGTTGTCGCTGTCTGAATTCTTGAACATTAGCCTTTCTAGATCCGACCGATCTACTGTATATTCAAGATGTTCTTCTCATGCAATAGCATCTTAAGTCTCAACTTCATGAATTGTAAATATTTTCCTCTGGGTCCCTTAAAGAAATATCACTCAGCTTGGATGTATGACTCTACTTTGTCAACAACAAACTATTTGATGTACCCTCCAATGGTGTTATCAAACCAATTATCTACTTCTCGTGATACGACATGATCAAATCTTTTGACCTTATTTATCAACTCTGACTTCCAAACCACAGGAGGTCTAGATCGGATCTCAAACTTGGTATCTGCTAATCTAGCTCACCACTCGTATAGCTCCTGATGGATTCCCCCAAAGAAAATTTCATGTATATCAATAAATATATATTTCTCCAACCAATCCTCTGAACTAAGATTAGGGTTCTTGTTCTGGGCTTCATCGAAGTCATTTTCTTGATCCTCTATCCACTTTTGAGTATCTGTCTTCGATGGAAACCACCTTGACATTCCCTCAAGAAGATTCCTCTCCCAACAACGGAACCATTTGTTGGCACAGGGGAAGACCCAGTGTTCAGCTCCAAGAGCGCACCAACAAGCCATAATTACTGGCCCTTTTAGCAACACCTACGAAGAAGATGCAGTATCACCTGAAGCAGTTATGAGGGGGTTGCAGGACAGAGATGTCTACAACCAAAGGGAAGATCAAGTGGATTTAACACAAGAACAACACAACATTCATATATCTCTTAATAGAATAGATCTATTCTTCACATCTACTTATCAGATCTAAAGCAGTAATGAAATCATAGTATATCAATGACAGAGATAAAATACCAATCACACACAACACAATATGTATGTGGTTCACCCTCTCTCTAGGGCCACTGTTAGGAACCAAATATCAATATAGCATAGAAAAACCTCATAAAAAGTACTCAACGCCTTGAAAAAGAGATAATTTCAGATAATAA
>ML800022.1:224212-243088 GCA_009831015.1 Picea engelmannii
TGAGCCAATATTAGGGCTTAACAGCCACATCCACAGAACTGCGCTATAATATATTAAGGTAAAGCATATAGTTCTTGTGTGCACTCTTAGCTAGAAGATATTATTTCTTCTCCTTTCTTTCTCTCCCCTCCATGTGCACCCAACTGCAGGGTTGATCTTCACACCCAGTTGAATATATTACAATACTAGAAGGCTCTTGCTCTTAGCCCTTTTCTCTCACACACTACTACTCGCTTGATCACACAATGACAAAGACAACAACAATAATCATAACACCAACCCATCCCAGGTCATTTAGACCTCTATTTATAATTACAATATCTCACTGACATCCTTAGGTTGAAACCCAGGTGTCCAAAACCCTAGATACCAAAACACTAGGTGTCTAAAACCCTAGGTAAACTTGACCCATATTTTCAGGGCTTCGCCAGCCTGTCTTTCCTTCCTTCTCGCGTGGTGCTCCAAAGAATCCAACAATGGCTTTTTTCGCTTGTTTATTTGTCCACAATCCTCCTTTCTTGCTTATCTTTCATCCTCAATATCCTCATTCAATGGCTTACTTCGCTTTGCCTTTTCTTCTCTTTTTCTCACTTCGGACCAGTAACAATCATTGTGTCTTCCATGAAGTTCGCATTCTCCCTTTTCTTCCTTGATCTTTGCCTGCTTCCATAACCAAGGGCCAACAATAAGATATTCAAATCTTCCCTAGTTTTCATTCCATTCATGTCCATAAGACATGACTTAACCATCTCATTAACGTTTTTTTTGGCTTTGG
The DNA here is from genome assembly GCA_009831015.1 of Picea engelmannii. Lineage (NCBI taxonomy): Eukaryota > Viridiplantae > Streptophyta > Pinopsida > Pinales > Pinaceae > Picea > Picea engelmannii. Next base: position 224,988 of record ML800022.1, read on the forward strand.
TAGCCAGCTACACCAACCAAGATTTTCCATGCTTGCTTCTTGGAAAATGCAAACTTTACAACATATTAGGATCTATATAACTATGACTAGCTCCTGAATCAATTAAAATAACAATGGTTTGGTTGTTGATCATACCTTCCACTTCAATCATATGTAATTGATACTCTTCTTGCTTGTTTTCCTAGGATACATAGATCCTTACTACATTTCTGCCCATGTTCTCCATTGTTTCAGCTTGATGTACATTGTGGACAATCCTCTCTTTTTCACCTGTGGGGAAAATCTCTAAACATATGATCTCCTTTGCAACCCCAACATTGAATAGGTGGTTTCCTTGGCCTTTGACCTATTTCCTCAATCATTCTGTGTTCTCTAGAAGTTGGTTTTCCCTGAGTATTATTTCTAAAGAATGGTGGCTTAGTCCCCTTCTTCCTCTGATCCACCTTGAATTTCTTCTTGTCTTCCCAATCTTTTTGGAAATTTGGCCTTGATTTTTGTTGATCATATAGTGATTTAGCTCGCCTTATGGTCTCCTCCAATGTCTTGGGATCATCATACTATATTTTTTCACTTATAAATGATGGCAATCCACTCAAATACCTTTTAATCTCAATTGTCTCATCCTTTATGAAAGAGACATACTTTAGCAGTTCTAAAAACCTTCTCTCATTTTCATCTATGGTCATACTCCCAAGATTGAGTTCAAAGAACTCTTTCATTTTCTTGTCATATTATCTCTTAGTCAAGTATTTATTCTCAAAATACTTCTTGAATTCCCTCCAAGTAACACTTTTCTCTTTAATGTGTTGCACCTGCACAAGTTGATCCCATCACATGGATTCTTTTCCCTTGATTTGATAGATGACAATTATTTCTTCTGCATGAGAAGAATAATTATGCAATTGAAAATAATTCTCATGCAAAATAACCATGTTTCTGCATCTTCATCCTTCTTGTGCTCACCATCAAATGTAGGAGGTTTGATTTCGTTCATTTCTCCTCGTAGTTCATCCAACCTAGAACTCTTATGCTTCTTGAAAAGAGATGGACTTGAGCTGTTATTTTCCCTCTTATTGGAATTTCTCATGGAATGGTGGTGGTGTCTACTAACACTTCTTGTTCTTCTTTTCTCATTGAGAGACCCGTGACTTCCTAATCTGCTTGAGCCACTCTCCTTATCCAATTTATTTTCTATTCTATTCAAGCTCTACAATAACTTCATGTTGAAGACATCTTGCTTCTCCTTTTCTCTCATAAGACTTTCATTATCATCTTTATGGATTTGGACATCCTTTTGGAAATTTTTAATGGTCTCTACCATATTCATGTTGTCATCCCTTCCTTCTCCATGTCCATTGGAGTTTGTTCCTTCAATGCCCAAATGGACATCCATCCCTCTGATTTCATCTTCCTGGCTATAATTTCCTTGTGCCTCTTCCATTACTATGGACTCTGTGTTTATCTTGAACTGATATAGTTGTTGTTAACTCTGCAAAATGTGCAACCAATGAAACTTTGTCAGGTTAATTGTTTCAACAATTTCATGAAAATATGAACCATTATGGTACAATAATATATAAGGAATCTTTCTTATGATATGAAACATTGAATGCATAGATCAATTTTCTGGGTTTTTATGTAGATCCCACTATCCAATACATTTCCAACACCTCCTCCCATTCTCAATTCTGAGTCTTGAGCGGAAAGTTATGGCTATTTAAAAATTGCCCATTAATTACTTTGTTCATACTTCAACTTGGCGCAACTCCACGCTGTAAATATGAATTTTTTCACCTAATCCATTGGGGTTTTCATAGAATCTCAATTGGGTTTCTTCATATACATATTATGAACACTCTTTCCAAGTTTCACCTTTTTCTGGGTTATGGGCTGCTAGTTACAGCCTACTTAATTTCTAGGCCAATTCGTGTTTTTGGTCTGGAATGCTACAGGTAACTTATTTTCCATATTAAACCTTTTTAACATGCCCAAAAATTTAATTCAACTCTAGGAATGTATTCTATGGTTCAATATTTTTCCATTTACTTCTCCTGCACCTTAATCAGATTCCATAGTAGAAAGTTATGGCTCTTGGAAGTTAGATGGGTCTTAAAATTTACCCTCCATTGTTTGTGCTGTAACTTTCTCATAAAAGATTTGTTTGAAGAATGGCTTACACCATTAGAAATCTCTCTCTAGGATATCTCATGGTTTTTGAGTACCTAAAATGCTCTTAAGGGCCTCAAAAATGCGCAGCAAAAAGATGATGTTCAAACTATATAAAATGTCATGGAAATTTGTTGGTTTTTCGTTGTTGTTCACCCTCCAAACGACTTTGCATGCACAAATCTCAACTTGTATGCCCATATTTACCATGTGCAAAAACAACAAAAGTTAAATCGTGCTTCACACACTTATAACCATTGTGTGTCACTTCTCTGTTGCGCCAATAACTTGCGCACTACTTTTGTGTTGCGCACCAATATCCACCGCGCGCAGTTTGTGTTTCTGTACTAATACCCATTGCACACAGTTTTTGTATTGCGCGCTGATATTCCACACGCATTTCACTCTAAGTGTTGCACCATGCCAAATTTTAATATGCCCCCACCGCACACCAATACTCTACATGCACCAATAACTAAACTATTGCGTGACAACATATCCCCACATTGCGCACACACCAACCAAACTCCTCTATGTTCAGCCAATACTGCGAACACCATGCACGCCATTATTGTGTATTTATACCGTGCGCACCTTATTATGCATATGCACACCGTGCAATGTTAAATTTAGCATGCGCACTCACACACCAACATTTTTATGTGCGACGCCAAAATTTAGCGCGCGCACCAGCACACCAATATTTTTCCATGCGGCGCAAAATTTAGTGCACGCACCAGCACACTAATATTTTTTTGCATGCCACAAAAATTTAGTGCACGCACTAGCACGTCAATATCCTACCGCGCAATGCCTAAATTTTTCCCCAATTTACCATAGGCATTGTGCAACGACTAAATTCATTTAGTTTCACCCCAATAACACCAGTTTAACCTTTGTAACAAGAAATCATTATGGGTTGACATTTCTGGAACAAATTTCCCCAAAATCAATTCACGAATTGAGAATTTTATTTACTAATCTCGCTCCATCTATCATGGCTTCACTGTAATTGAAAATTTGACCAATTCCAGGTCTAAATTTTCTATAACAAATATTGAACCAATAATATCTCACCACTTGGTTGAATTTCTCAATTTTCCCATGAATTTAACAACAAAAATTGGGGCTTTCCCAATTCTGCGTCGTTGTTTCTAAAATTTATCATGGACATTCTGCAACTTGAAATTTGGTAACTTTGAAATAAATTCTCTATGAAAATCCGCTTCAACTCAAATTGCTCGGCCCATCCAGGCTCAATGTTGAAAACTAAAGCCCTGATACCATATTGTAACGTCCCCGGCCACCCAGGTTGGGCCACGATACATGAGAGAACACTTTTGTTCCCTCTACGGAACATACTGTAACATACCCAACATCCAACTGAGTTATGCCACATGAATTTTTTGAACTACATGAAATTAAAATATATACACACAGAGCTCTTGTGAAAACATATATATAAAACATAAACAGACAAATACATTATGTAAATGCACGGATTCATACCTAAATAATAGTAAACATATACATGCAACATATACATGAAATATCCATAAATATACAGACAGTTATAACCACGCATAGGATAAACCCATAAAACTGAGCACGTAAATAATAATGCAACATGTAAATTTATCAGACAATTGGAACTTATCTTGGTAATAATATCACCAATTGTGTGCATACCTTCCATGAACCTCCTAGCCTTAGACCACACTTCTCATCACTCTCAGCAGTGGGTCACCCCCAAGATGGGACTAAACTCCACCCGGGTAAAGGGATTCCTAACCAGGCTAATGGCTCATAGACAACAAGAAAGACTCTGTCATAGGTGCCAAATCAAACTAGCAACCTACAGTCCCTCATTCCCCACATTCATGTCCCACCCCAAGAAGTGTGCCCCTTCTCTACTCAACAGTTTTTCGACTACCCCACTTCCTTTATGTGCTTTAGCAACAGGCCAGACAGGAAGTCTCAGAGCCTTGTAGTTGTAGTTTATCACCTTCAGGAAATCAATTCCCAACAATTCTCTCATCCAAAGAGAAATTTCTCACGTGCCTGACAACTCGCCTCTTCAATATCCCTTGGGCCTGACAACCCACTACTTTAGTCTAGCTCCCAAGCTAACCAACTACTCAAACATAAAACGACTATGGATATAGGTTCATGTACAATCATGAAGGTACAAAGGATATCTCAATGGGTGTGTGAAAGCTCATGGATGATTGACTAGATGATTGAATGATGGAAGGCAAAATGATGGAAAATGGACTAAGTCCCAAAAATATGTATGCATGTCCCTAAATTGACACTTGTCATGTTGGGAGCTACTTTGGCCCACTTGTCCCCAACTTTAGAACTTAGGATAAAATAATTATCCATACTTTATATTTTAAGAAATATTAATATAATATTCCTTTTTTACTTAAGCTCCCTAGCTTAGCACTTTTTCCTTAACTTTTAGCCCTCCCTTTCCCTAACTAGTGGAGTTTAGTCCCCCATACTCTTTTATCGTGATCGGTCTGTGCGCAGTGATGTATTTTATATTAACTATGAGACACATACAAAAATAGGTGTACTGGAATTTAACATCTAGGCTCTTTGGCCTAATCAAAACATAAGCATCCTAGCTTATAATAATTGGCTCACAAGCCTATAAAAAATAGCATATATACAAAGGCTCTCTGGCCTCAAAATTGTGCACACTTAAGTTGTTGCGCAGGGTATCCTGGAATGTGCACAATTCCTCATTTTACCAAGCAATACATACACACACTATGTCATGAAAGGTGCACACAAAAATGATATCAAACAACTCACCATCTTATGTGCATTTGTATTTACATTTACAATTGGGTTCGGCCTAGGGATATTATATCGAGTGTGGGGGATGGTGGATGAAATGGGTTGGGGGTTCAAAACCTTTCTCGAGGAGATCCCCATACTTCTTTTCTTGGACATTGGCTCTGTAATGAATGTGGCACTAAGGATTTCATTGACATCCTTACCTGTCAACATAGCTTGCTCTGATAGTTGAGGTAACATCGATAGTGTTCTTCTTTTGTGCTATAGTGGCTGCATCTCTTCCTCCTCATCAGAGTCCATATGTGTCAGGGATTCTTTATTCTTTATCCCTGGGCATGAGCTCATTCCTACCCCTGCTTCTTGACCTCTCTTCTTCAGTAGCTCTACAGGTAGAATGTAATGCATCTCTGACTTGTGCGGGTTGCGTTTGACTCCAGGCCATGACATAACCTCTTTTTTGAAGGCCTCCTCATCCAAATAGAATGGCAGCATGCACGAATGGAAGTCCTCCCTGTTGGAATATCTTGGCCATACAAATGTATGGTGGCAGTTCATGCTAAATGCAATGTTCTGCATGTTGTAGTTGAGTAGTTCCTGTGGAATGCGCAACCTCTATGTTGCATCGATCAACCTGTTGTACCACTTGGAGAACGTCATATTGTTGAAGGTGGTGTTCTCTGAGTCCAACCTTGAGTGAAAAGGCTCAAACATTTTTTCCAAGAGCCCCTTATATGCTGGTAAAATGGTCTTCTGACGGGTGGTGTCCACATCAACATTGCGAACACAAGCAAAAAGTAGTTGTAGGTGAAAGTACCACCTTTCTCCTAGGCTTCTTCATAGGCCACAAGGATTTCCTCCAGTAAGTAGCTACACCATTTGAAGAAAACACCATTGGAACAAAAATATTCCAACATTTTCCAGTCGTTTCTCTATCTTTTGGTTTCTTCATGCACATACCAAGCTTTTGGAATTGGTCCTAGTGAATGGGGAAATAATTGAACCTAGAAGCGAGATGGTATTTCCGCAACATTCCATTGTCTCACGCATTTTTCAATATGTTCTTTAGGATCAAACTCTCCATTGAACAATTTTACAACTTGGAAATCCTTCTGCATCTCTGATTCCAGCTGCTCCTTATCTGAAAATCTAGATTGGATAGCTTGCTTCACATATTCCCAGTTCTCAACTAAGGCTTTGTGATTAGTCCACCATCTGGCAGGGTTTTCCTGGAGGGCTACATCCAACACTGATATCCTTTGATCCTCTGCTATATTTTCTTCCATGATGACCAGAAAATTGTCAAGTCCTGAGGTACCGTCATAAATTGGGTGTTCTCTGACCTTGGTTCGAACCCATCTAGTTTCCCTTAGAGTTGTGCATCTTCTTGAAAATATTTCAAATGAGCCTTGTTTCCAACTATCAAATTCCAATTCTAAGTCTTCGTCCGCAGATTGTACGCTCCTCCAACTTACTGATCCATTAACAGTAGGATTTATGTAGTCTTCTCTCATTCCTATTTTTACAGTGTACAATTTATCCAATTCTTCTCCCTCCATATTGTTGTATGTTGGATCCATGTATTGGGGGCCTACATACAGATCCATGGGTTGCACTACTTTTATTTCGTCTGCATCAAATGTCATAGTATATTTTTTTAGGTCAATCATCACATAGTTGTCATAATCTCAATCAATACAAAGTAGTTCAAGATAAGGTTCCTTATCCCCCATGATTTTTATCACCTCAGAATAAACTATAGTCTCCACTCCTGCAACATCTATTTCCACATGCTCTAGTCTTCCTATTGGGAAAATACAATATTGATTTTCCATTTTTGGCTAGATTGAGGAATATGTCAACTGGGGTTTTCCTAAGACTTCCCAAGTCTTTTTAGGTAATATATTAACACCGGTTTCCATAACTAACATGACATCCTTAATCTCAAACTCATCTAGTTGGGCTACTAATATAAAATCTTTTCCAGTTTGTACTTTCATTCTCTCTACTCTTTGAGTATTCTTCTCAGGAAGGTTAGTTCTTATTATTGTTTATGGATATTCTTCATTCAATAGAAATAGGTACAGTGTGTTTCACAACTTTTCTATCAATTGTTCATTCCCAAGAATATCTAAAAATAACTTAAACCAAAGGTCAACTACATTTTGTAACTCCTCAGGTTGTCTCGTTGGTACTGTAGGGTTTCTGGGTGTAGGGGATGAAGAAGGTACTTGCGCGATCCTATGGTAGATGATAGGATAAAGGGGTTTCTCTTGTGTCTTAGGGCCAAGAATATTCTGAAATACTTCTATGGAATTTTTAAAGAATATCTTTTGTTTTAGATAATCGTAAATGCCTTCCTTAGTTGTTGTTTTCTGGATCTGAGGTAAATTGTCAACATCTGGGCTAGTCTTTTCCCCTCCTATAATAAAGATATTAAGGTTGGGTAGTTGTCCTTTAATAACTCTCTCTATCTCTGAAATGATGAGGTTATTTCCTCGTTGACGTACCCGATATTCCCATTTTTCAATTAGTTCTAGGTTGTCTTCAGTTGCATTCCCATTGGTTCTACAGTGAGAGCACCATGGCCGCCTCATATGATGATAATTTCTAGCCATTTGGCCTTTCTCATCACAATTGTAGCATCTACTTGGTCCTCTTCCCCCAGTTATTCCTCCTCCGAGGTCTCCTCCAGCTCAACCTCCTCAACCTCTTTCCGGTCCCTGAGGGGTTCATTCACCCTAAATGATGCTCGATCCATCCTGTTTGTAAGTGCATCCAACGCTCTACATTGATTCATAGCATGTGTAGTAGATGCACAAAACTCACAGTGCACCGTATTTGGTATTGTTGAATACTTATGAATAATGGGGCACTGTCTTGACCCATGCCCATGGATTTAGAAAATCTCGTAATACTCAACTGATGGCGTTGCTTGTTTACCTGGAAAATCATGAAACAAGGTTGAGGTATGGAATGTTAAATTCAGAGATACTTGTGAAACCCCTCCCGTGGATCCTTGTGAGGGTCCCATCGAATTCTCTGTAACATCTAGTACACCAGACTTGTCGTCGTCCTGGTCCAGGTATCGTTAATTCTTGAATATTGTTTGTAATCATTGATATTTACCCTTGTAGTTGCACCAAATTTTCATCTATTGGGGGTTTGGTTAGGCTCAAGATCCCTGAATATTCTACCATGGCTTCAATATTCATTGTTTTTTCAAGGGAATCTATCAAAGTGGTTATCTTTTATTATGTTAATGGAATTTGTGTCAGAGCTAGCAATCCTAGGATATACCATTCTCTTTGATGTTCCTCATGAATTGGATGTGCTAACCTCCCTATAGCATCGTTAAACTTATGGTTGTATTCCCAGGCCGATTCACCTTCCCTTTGCTAAATTTCGCACAACTCATATAGATCCTATTGTTATGACTGAGGTAGCTTAAAATCTGCTATGAACTTTGTCTATACTTGGTCAAGTGTGAATGCTATACCTTGCACTTCTGGTACTCCTGGCTCAATTTCCTTCATGTACCATTTGAGATCGCAACCTCTTAAAGTAGCCTGGATGTAACATCCCCGACCACAAAAAGTACGACAATGCCACCTACACAACCTTAACTTAGCCTTGGATGCTCTGATACCAATTTGTAATATCCCTGGCCACCAATAGGTCGGGCAATGCCACTACTGCGGAATATACACTTATATATATATATATATATATATATATATATATATATATAATATGCATTAAATCAAATTAACACATTTTAACATAGAGTTATTGTTACCATTCATATTTAAATAAAATTAATAGCAATTCATACATGCAACAAAACACATGATAATATTCAAGCATCAGTAGCACAAACATGCATAACATATAAATTAAGCACATACTGATACTTATCTTTAGCTGGAGTAAATCCACCAACTACATGCAGACCTTCCACGAACCTTCCAGCCATAGACAATGCTTCTCATCACACTCAGTAGTGCGTCATCCCCAAGCTGGGACCAAGCTCCACCTAGGGCAAGGGAATCCTGGACTAGGCTGAGGTTACAGGAAACTACACAAAGAAACTGGAAGGATTCTCTCCAGGAGCCTTTTTACGCCCACAACTCACAGACTCTCATTCCCCACATGCTTTTTCCACATGGGAGTATATACTTTCACAAGTATAGTCCATCGGTTTCTTCACCTCCCTCTCTAGGTCTCGACAACAAGCCAGATCAAGAATTCTCAAATCTTTGTAGCTGGTGCTGGACTCTCTCTGGGAGAAAACCACTTCCCAGCAGGCTCTCTCACCTGGAGAGAGTTGCTCATAGGCCTGACAACTTGCCTCTTCTACCATGGGCCTGACAACCCACTTCTTCAGCACACTCCTCGACTTAGATCCAACCAGGTGAGGACAACAACAATGGTTTAACACTCATTCGCATAGAGATGACAATAGCAACCGAAAATTGGGTATGGACATCCAAAAACGACAACCGTCCACACTAAGACACAACATGGCTTAGTAAGAAACAATTGATGACAACAAGCCACCCTCAGCTGAGGAACTGCGTGGCTACAATAGCCAACTGTTATGAAACACACACGACACAAACATATATGGGATTCTCTGGCTTCTCAAAAGATGTGGCTTAGTCCATCGATTTTCCCACAGGTTCTCACTGGGTTCGTGACCAGGAAACAATGAAGAGGTCAATTGCAGAGACAAAATGCATTTAGACTTTGGATGGCTGAATGACTAGCCAACTCCCACGGAGGTTGGAAGAATGCCCCCAAACATAGTTGACTCATCAATTTTAACTACATGCGCTTAGGTGAACACTTGTCTTCCTGGTGCTGCATGAGTTCCACTTAGCACATATTCCCTTTACAGGAACTTTGGACAACACTCAACATGTCCACCTTAGCCTTCAGGAAATAATAATAAAGTATTATCCCCTTTAGGGGTAAGCCCCCTAGCTTAGCCCCTAGGCCCAAACACTTAGCCTCCTACCTTACCCAACATTGTGGAAGCTTATTCCCCCATCACTCTTTCCTCGTGGTCGGTCTGGAAGCAGTGATGTTTATATTTTATTAATGATCTACATAATTACATATACAAAATCAGGATCCTAGCCTTTAACACTTAGGCTCTCCGGCCTAATAAACACATAATCCCCCAATTATATACACTTGTCTCACCAACCTATAAACATGATTACAATTCATAATAAAACTGGGGCACTACCGGGGGATATTACAATCCCCTCCCCTTATTTTTTCATTGTCCTCAGTGCAACTCTTTACACAACATCAACAAGATTTCCAAAATCTTCAAAAAGATGCAAGTATTCTACCTACACAACATCCTCATGCTCCCATGTCATGTCCTCAGGAACGTACCATGTCTATTGAACCTTTACAAGCCCTATGGCTCTTCCAGATCTGCTTTATTTTCCAGTCCAATATGCGCACCAGATGCACTTGCAAGACACCTTCTTGCTCCACCTGAATCACATTCCAATTGATTACATGATTAGCATCAAGTATGCATTTCTTAAGAAATTAAATATGAAACAAATTATGTACAGTCATGGATGAAAGTAATGAAATCATATATGAAATGTATATATAGGTAATTCTAATAACACTATAACCTCTATACAAGATACACAACATACAATAAATAGAGAATTGTACTTATCTTTTGATTTGAGAAGACCTTCCACCCCTGAGTAGGGTTATGAATGCATCAGGGAAATGGCTTCCCAAGATAGCCATGGTCCACAATCCATATCCACATGGTCTAGGCTAAGGTACCAAACCTCGACAACACTCCATCCAACCAAACCTCAGTATCACTCCAACCAACGGTCTTTCATTCCCCACATGCCTGTCCCACCCCAGGAGTGTACACCTTCATTGTCACATAGTCCATTGGTTGCTACACCTCCCTTTCCTTGGGCTTTAGCAAGAGGCTGGCTCAGGAAGTCTCTGAGCACCATGGCTCCCAGAGTTCCAATTTCCCTTAGATATTTCTAATCAACATCTTCTCGAGCTACTCTTTGCAGTCCACATTCTAACTTTAATAAACATCATCTCATCTGCATCACCCACATGAAGTTATCATGAGAAAACATAAAATAATTCATTTAGGAACTCCAATTAGTTCAAAAGGGAATTCAAATTTTCCTCCAAAACATGACATTCTATTTCATAATTCATCTTGAATATTTCCATACTATGAATGCATCCATCCTTGTGATTTTCCACAAGAACCAAATTGCATACAATTTTCTTGCAAGACTTCATCTTACATACTGCCAACAAATTGTCAGTATTTTTTGTACATCATAATTCAACATGTACAACACCTTATGCAGTGATCTTAGAATTTTCTACACCTAGAAATTCAATCACAATTACCAAACAACTTGACCAAATATAATGAATCATCATTCTATGCATATGCATGTTCACAATTAATAACAGTAAGTTTATTATTTCAATTATCTGAACATGAAATTTTTTGTAGTCTCTATTCCTGTGACTACCTGGCTTACAACTTTCCTTTTGCAATGTTTAACAATTCCTGAAATATTCTCAACTTCATGATTTAGCAACATATCGGCCATTAGTATAATTATTTCCATGCTGAAAACATATATACATGCACTCACAAAATGCATTCAACAAAGTGCATTTAAGTATACAATTCCATCACTTACTATGCATGCGTGCAATTCTCAATGCATACTTATCCAGTGCACCTTGCATTGAATTACATAATGTTATTTATATTAGTCATGTATTTCACCATCCATAAGTTGGAATTATGGCCAATGTGTTGACACGTTCTCCACACACTTCCTATTGTCTTCCCAATTAATTGGATGCCTTCCTTTTCGACCTGAACACTACACCAAGAATATAATTTTGTGGTGTTCATTAGTGTTAGAAAAAAGGTTGCAGCCCAAGTTTTATTTAAAATTAGGAAGATTTTAGTACCTGTGTGGATCATAACCTTTCCATATCCAACCAGGTCCTGGTCTCATACATGACTAGATTACCGGAATTCATTCCTATAACCAGTTCTTATCTTTAATTCTTTGGTTACTACCCCATAACCAAATTAACATGAAATTATACCATGTCAGTGTGTGCATTCAGAAGATAAAAATCTTTGAATTAATACAGGTCTCCATCCTTTACCACATCGATTGGTATGCATTCGATAATATAATCCTGTGATTTAATAAAATAACTCGGGCTGAGGAAATTCTTTCCAAAATTTCCTTTCATCAATTATGCAAAAAGAGTGATAAAAACTCATACCTACATGATTGCCATTAATAAATTTTATACTACCTGAATGTGTGATGGTAGTAGAATATTTCATGCTTCTTTTATCAAACTTATAACCAACACTTCAACTCTTTGTTTCTTCCTTCCTTATGCAACAACATCACCAAAAACACTTGCAAACATGCAAGCATTCTTTCCTTTGGATGACCCAATGAGCCATAATCATACTCGCTGCCACAGAAAAAGTAGCAATTTCTTTCCCATGTGCAACTTTTCCTTGTTGAACCCAGAAGTCTTCAATTCTTCCTGGTTTCCTGAATCTTCTTGTGCTGTCATTGTATTCACCGTACATGACTATTTCTTCCCTGAGCACTTTCGACATAGTGCCCCTACTTCAGCAGGGTCTGTTGACCTCCCGGTCAAAGGATATTTCAACCTTCTAAGTCACATTGACTCTTTGGGCTCGTGATTGAACCCAAAAAAATTATACAAAGGTCCCCTTTCTTTTTGTGTGCAGTTCCTGATAGACCCACGGGTTATTCCTACGTGCTTCCAAAACCCCAAGTTTCAGGCACTAGCCCCTTTTTCATTAACCCTTTCCTTCATAAGACTGTGGGATATGACCTCATGAAAAACTATGATTATGGGCATGGGAAAGATCGGTTTTAGGCCAACCCACTTTTCTCTCCGCAATTCACCTCCAACTGCCATGTATCACTTTGTTAAAACCGTGGTATAAATTGTAGCCTGCTCTCATATTTTTAACATCCGAGCAAGTTCTGGACCCGCAATCCAGCACATCCATCGATGTCCAATATCTTGGTGATGATCTACGATCAACGACTATTATCTATCTTGTTTCCACATGACATCCAAGATCTACGTGATATTTCTACACATAGCTCTCTTCCAAATGAACCACTATGGTTGATTTCGGCTCTCCGGCCCTCGGGAGTTTCAACTCTCAACTATCTACTTTTCCCATATGGAATTCTTCTAGAGTGGAAGATCTATTGACACCTTTCCTAAAAAATCAAACGTTTCTCATGGACTCTGGCTCTTCAGCCTTCAAGATTTCTCACATCTCCACAGACACAAATATCCAGAGTGAATTTCCCCGGAGTGACAGATCTTCTGCCACGCATCCTCTCCAAATAAACAACCCTGATTATCTTCGAGACTTCAGCTCTTTCCAACCAAGACGAGATCAATGGTCCTTCGACCTCATCCTTGATCAAAGATCGATATATCCTTCATGACTTATGTGCTTTAACCCTCTGATTTCCTCCAGAGTGCTCTGTACCTGGAGTTCCATATCTGGTGTCGCGTGTCCTCCTTCACATCGATGACTCTCATCGTTTCGGGACTTCGACGCTTCAAGATATTCTGAAACACAACTTATCAAAAGCCCCAGAGTACGATCCTCCTAAGTTCACAATCTAGTGACACCTGTCCAACCCAGATCAACGGCTCCCAGTGGCTTCGGCTATTCAGGATTCGACGATTTCAAACTTTCATCCTTCACGTTCTCCAGGAGTTCGCGATATGTCGCCACATGCCCTTCTTTATTTGACGGTCCAGACTTCTTCTCACAACTGATCTAATGGTTGGTGTCGCTCCTCCTCCTAAGCTTTTAATTTCTTTCTCCTTGGAAGACTTTTTCCAATGTTCAAAGGCTTTGGCTTTTGACCTTTCTCCTATGAATCCACCTCTTGGATCTCTTCTTCACTCTTGTAAGTGTTATCTCTTTTGATATTTAGGACTTATAATGAGTCCATCTCCCATGCACTTCTTGCATTATCTCTTTTGATATTTTTGATTTAATCAGTATCCTAAGGGTCTTGGCCCTTCTGTTTCCTTTCAATGGAAAACTGTGTGCCCTTCTAGCAACCTTCTGCTCAAATCACACCTTGTTGAGAATTTTCTACAGAGTTTTCATCAACTCTATGAGTATCTTCCTCTGATACTCTTCTCCCTAAAATCGAAAAAGAGTTCTCTCTATGCACACTTGCACTCGCTCTATGCCCACCTAGCAGAGCCCTATAGATTTCTCGGTGACCCTATCTCTCTCTGAACTCAACACAGAGTTCTTCCTATGCACTCCTTGCAGTTCTGTTGATGAAGGTTCAACAATATCTATCATGAGCTTCTATGAGGTTAACTTACCTATGTCAATGCACTCCTTGTGGACAATGCACCTTGCTTGCACTCAAAAACTCAAAGAAGAGAAACAATTGAAACTTATTCAATACTTCACCAGTTTACGCATTCAAACCAATATGATTTAAGAAAACATTCATATTTCATTTTAGTTCCGATCTCTTCTCTACTTTGTAATCAATTTCGGGCACTAGTCCCTTTCTCTCAGTCCACAACCCATGTGATCATGGATTGCGACCAAGCGCTAGATCACTAGGTGCTTACTCAAGCCTTCGACTTTAGAAGTTTTCAAAGCACCACACAACAATCTCTCGGATTTCCAGATTACTGAACTCACAAAGTAGGGTGGATCAACCATCCATGTCTACTCAGCATCCAATGGTTGAAACTTACTATGGAACCTCAGTCATTTGAGTTCCAAAACTTCAGGTCTTTGGGACTTCGGAGCTTTGTAGGATATCGCATCCACACAGCCGAACTGTTAATCTCTGAACATTCCCATCTCACCTTTGTTGACATCATTACATCACATCACTTAATGTTTTCCAATTGTGGGGGAATGCAATGGTGGTTTGTAGTAACCCACCTTTCAACCTACAATTCTTCTGACGCCGACGTGTAACCCCTCCATGAAACTGCGGTTTAGATTGTGGGACCGCCTTGGAGAATTAACTCCCATGCAACTTGGGTCCCTGCAATTACTCCTAGTCTTCGATCTATATGTATCGTGATTAATGCTAGTGTGGGTCCTCTGACCTTTAACTATGTTACATAACTTCATCCCCACTAGCCCTGTTCATACGGTAAGCCACATGGCAAAATACTAGAAGTTGATAAGTGGCCCAATTAGAAGGGTGTCACATGTCACATTCCATATGGAATTTCAATATTCCATGGGTTCATAACCCACTTATACATGGAACACAACCCATGTGTCCATGTTAGTCCAAGTGATGTCATCATGACTCACTACTTTGGATCTTTGGGAGCTTTCACCCTTCACTACTGCATTTGACCTTTTAACATTGGCGTGATCCAACGGTCGAGCTCTCCTCTCAAAATATACGGTGTAGATCCACTTCGGAGCTTCGGGCTTTGGCCCTTCTCTTATTTATGCCATCAGACTTAATTGAAGTCACGAAGTTCGAAGGGCTTCCATGTTAACCCTTTTGCATATTCCCCAAATCTGACGATCATAAGGGATTTCCCTTCCTTCCGAACAGATCCTACGATGCAAAACATACTTTGTTACTATGTGGATTTCCAAAGGCATTCATGACTAACTGCCTCACAACATTACCAGATCTGACGGTCGTGAAGAATTTTCCTTCTCTCAAATAGATCCTAAGGTCCACATTACTCTCTGGCCCAATACCACTCCTGTCATGGTTTTACGACACCCCTACTCCTCCTAAGCTTCGTAACATGGCCAAGGTAACTTCTCGGCACTTATGAAAGTTCTGATTTTCAAAATTGGTCCTCCAGAAACAATTTCCTCTTGAACCTTGAGTCCAATGACCACTTATCCAGCCCATCCATGATGAACGTTGAAACTATGGGTTAGAACTTGAATTTTGTCCATTTCGACAACAACTCCTTCTGAAACTCTTGCTTCAACTTTCACTAACATGGCCCATCTAGGATCAATGTTGTAACCATGTTCTAATACCAATTTGTAACGTCCCCGACCACCAACAGGCCGAAAATTCCACCTACACAACCTTAACTTAGCATTAGCTACTCTGATACCAATTTGTAAAATCCCCAAACACCAATAGGCCGGGAAATGCCACTACTGTGGAATATACACTTATATATATATAATATGCATTAAATCAAATTAACACATTTTAACATAGAGTTAGTGTTACCATTCATATTTAAATAGAATTAACAACAATTCATACATGCAACGAAACACACGATAGCATTCAAGCATCACTAGCACAAACACGCTTAACATATAAATTAAGCACAGACTGATACTTATCTTTAGCTAGAGTAAATCCACCAACTACATGTAGACCTGTTTTCAGATTTCTGTGGTGAGGAATTTCAAAATCATTTGTCGTAGAATCCACAGTTGGTGTCATTTTCTCATCGACGTTTCGAATCCGGATCGGGATTCATCATCAGGACTAATTGTCAATTAGAGAGCTAGTTGATCTTATTCATTAATAGTGTATATGCAGGACAGTAAATAAGATAACCAGGTCGGCTAAGTGTAACCCTAATTCGGAGCTAATTAAAGACAAATTAATTATTAATAAGTTTTAACGTAACTTTGAATAGTGAATGATATAAATAATTAAATTTTTTTAATAAATATAAATAATTTAAAGTTTTTAGGGTTTAGAAGGAGTTTAATTATATTATATTACTTAATAGTATTTTGTAGACCTTCCACGAACCTCCCAACCATAGAAATGCTACTCATCATGCTCAACAGTGGTTCACCCCCAAGCTAGGACCAAGCTCCACCCAGGGCAAGGGAATCCTATACTAGGCTGAGGTTACATGAAACTACACAAAGCAACCGGAAGGATTCTCTCTAGGAGACTTCTTACACCCACTACTCATGGATTCTCATTCCCCGCATTTCTGCTCCACCCAGGAGTATACACCTTCACAAGCAAAGTCCATCGGTTGCTTCACCTCCCTCTTTGGGTCTAGGAAATAGGCTAGATCAGTAATTATCAGAGATTTGTAGCTAGTGTTGGACTCTCTCTGGGAGAAAACCACTTCCCAGTAGACTCTCTCACCTGGAGAGAGTTACTCATAGGCCTGACAACCTGCCTCTTCTACCATGGGCTTGAAAACCCTCTTATGAAGCACACTCCTCGACTCATCTCCAACCAGGTGAGGATAACAACAATGATTCAACACTCATTCACACAGGGATGAAAATAGCAACTATAAATTGGGTATGGACGTCCAAAAACGAAAATCGTCCACACTAATACATAGCATGGCTCAGTAAGAAAAAACCGACAGCAACAAGCCACCCTCAGTCGAGGAAATTCGTGGCCACAAAATGGAATTGTTATGACACACACATGGAATAGACATATATGGGATGCTTAGGCTTCATGGAAGACACGTCTCAGTTCATCGGTTTTCCCACAAGTTCTCACTGGGTTCGTGACCAGGAAACAAAGCAGAGGTTCATTGCAGAGACAAAATGGGTTTAGACTTCAGATGGGTAAATGACCAGCAAACTCCCATGGAGGTTGGAAGAATGGCCCTAAACATATCTAACTCATCAATTTTAACTGTGTGTTCCCAGGTCAACACTTGTCTTCCTGGAGCCGCATGAGTTCCACTTAGCACATGTTCCCTTTACAGGAACTTCGGACAAAACTCAACATGTCCACCTTAGCCTTCAAGAAATAGTAATAAATTATTATCCCCTTTAGAGATAAGACCCCTAGCTTTTCCCCTAGACCCACACACTTAGCCTCCTCCCTTACCCAACCTTGTGTAATCTTAGTCCCCCATCACTCTTTCTTCGTGGTCCGTCTGCACGCAGCAATGTTTATATTTTATGTTAAGAACCAAATATCAATATAGCATAGAAAAACCTTAGAAAAAGTACTCAACGCCTTGAAAAAGAGATAATTTCAGATAATAAGCCTCTTCGAGGGGGCAGCCTCCTTTTA
>ML800022.1:244096-278842 GCA_009831015.1 Picea engelmannii
AATCCATGGAAACCTCCTCCCAGCACTGACTTGGGATCGATAATGGTTGTAAAATACCTTGGGTCTTAATTGTTTCCACATTATTTTGTTGGAAAAACCGTTATAGTGAAAATTCCAAGGTGTCTCAGATGTAGTAGCGAAATACCAAGACCTTGAGCTCTGATACCATATGTTAAGAACCAAATATCAATATAGCATAGAAAAACCTTAGAAAAAGTATTCAACGCCTTGAAAAAGAGATAATTTCAAATAATAAGCCTCTTTGAGGGGGAAACCTCCTTTTACCCCACTTAAATGTTCAAGTACAAGATGATTCAAAATGAAAATGTCTCCTGGGTATATATAGGAGACTAGGAGGTATAATTACATAATAGCCTAAATCTGACATAAATAAAATAACATCACTAATATAATATGCCCCAATTAAGGGGCAATGAGCCAATATTAGGGCTTAACATTTTATGAATGATCTACATAATTACATATACAAAATACAACTCATGGCCTTTAACACTTAGGTTCTCCGGCCTAATAAACACATAATCCCCCCAACTTATATACACTTGGCTCACCAGACTATGAACATGATTACAATTCATAATAAAATTGGGGAACTACTGGCGGATATTACACTGGAACTCAACCAATTTATTTGCATCTGGAGTCTCTCTAGACCTCCAAATTGCTTCACATAAGAACCAATGTTGTTGAACATCTTCATCTCCCTTACCTCATAATTCTAGGTATCGAGCAATCAAACCTCTCGCGTTACCATCCATTGTTGATATTGTTTCTCCTATCAAAATAAAACCTAACAGTCTTGGTTGTGACCTACCAGGGGATCCCAATATCCTCCCAGTACTCACACTTCCTGGTTGTGACTGACTAACTGGATGTACTGGAACATAAATAGCATAAGAAGGTAGTATAGAATGTACCACTTTTATAGAAGACACTTGGGGTATGGGTGATTCGGGACTGGCACCACTGGCTTTGGGATGGGTTTCTTTGATCTGGGGGGGTCTCATTCCCATCCTCTGGAGCAGTCTCTTCAGCCGGATTCCCAATATTTCCTAGCATCGAGGATGATCAGGGAAAGAATCTTACTCATTTATAGATGGATTTTCTTGGTATCACCGAGTAAGGATTTTAGAAGAAGACAAAAATAAGACCACATTTATAACAAAATGGGTGTCATTTTCGTATAATGTGATTGCCTTCGTCCTAAAGAACACCCCTACATTTTTTTCCTGAATTGTAATAGTATCTTTCCGAGAATTTATTCACAAATTTACAAAAGTTTATATGGATGATTGGATGGTATACAATCTGCTCAAGGAACATGTAGTGCTACTACATCTGATGTTTGATAGATGTAGAGAATTTTAGATATCGTTGAACCTCAAAAAGTGTATCTTCTGTGTGTCACATGGAAATTTATTAGGCCACATAGTCTATTGAGAAGGAGTACTGGTAGACCCAACCAAAGTTGCGGACCTTGGTCTGATCAATTCCAGACCTACGTTAAAAGGGAACATGTAGGGAGAATGCTTCAGTGGATTCACATATATGATATTCACCATTGGTGGGAGAGAAATTATGACACTTTCATATGGAAAGAAGCGGAGATGAGAGGAAAATATGTGAAAGATACATGAGAGGTAGTATTTTACTCAGAAAGATCGAGTGACCAGTATGATATATTCTATGTTAAGTTCTCGGAAGAACTTTTTTACTGGATAGATAGGCTCCAAGAAGCTCTAGAATTCCAAGAATGATTCAAGAAGACCTGCGCTTGGGATACAGAAAATATCGCAGAACTTCATCGGCTAGATCGTCCAGTAACATGAGCGATCGATTTATGGGTCAATACAACATTAGAAGGATACATTATCGATTTTGTAGCTGATAATCATGAATATTTTTCACGGACATAAGTGGATTTCAAGAGAGACGCAAGGGGAAGGCTATTGAGAGAAACCCCCCTATGGATTTTGACTATGTCCTTGATTGAGATGGAAGCATAAACACCCTCTCTTGGGGTGGGGTGAGTTTGGGGTGGAGTCATGGACTGAGAGAGGACAGAGGGTTCTTTGACTAATAGGGGAGTAGCAAGAAATAGACTCAAGATATGAGCAAGCCTTGAAAAGAGATGACATAGTTGAGAAGTGGTGGCATGGTATGATAAAGAAAGAAATAAAATAATCCAAGAAGTTGCAGAAATAATTCGGATCGGGAGAAGTAGAGGAAGAGCAAATGGAAGAGTTGTGAAAGATGAGAAGACAGGAAATATTGGCTAGTCAAATATTAAGTGAGAGAAGCGCAGAGAGAAATAAGTCCCCAAGAGGGTGGATAGGAAGGAGAAGGTGTAGAATCAAGGGAGAAGGAGGTCGACCTGAATCTTGAAGAATAAAGAGAATATTTATCCCCATTTCCAGGAAATATCAGGAATCCAATTGAAGAGATCGCTCTAGAGGATGAGAACGAGACCCCCCATATCAAATAAACCCACCTCGAAGCCAGTGGTGCCAGCCCCAAATCACCCATACCCCAAGTGTCTTCTATACAAGTGGTAAATTGTATACTACCTTCTTATGATGATTATGTTCTAGTACAACTAGTTAGTCAGTCACAACCGGGAAGCGTGAGTACTGGGAGGATATTGGGATCCCCTAGTAGGTCGCAACCAGGGCCGTTAGGTTTTATTTTGATAGGAGCAGGAAGATCAACAATGGTTGGTAACATGGGAGGTTTGATTACTCAATACCCATAATTTTTGGGTAAGGGAGATGAAGATGTTGAGTAGCATTGGTTCTTATGTGAAGATATATTGAGGTCCAGAGGGACTCTGGATGCAAATAAATTGGTTGAGTTCCAGACTACTTTAAGAGTTCACACTCTCAAATGGTACATGAATTCCATTGAGCCAAGAGTACCAAGAGTGCAAGGTATAGCATTCACACTTGACCAGGTATGGACAAAGTTCATAGCATTTTTTAAGCTACCTCAGTCAAAACAAAAAGCTCTATCTGAGTTGAGTGAAATTCAACAATGGGAAGGTGAATCAACTTGGGAATACATCCATAAGTTTAAATATTTTATAGGGATGTTAGGGAATCCAATTCATGAGGAACATCAAAGAGAATGGTATATCCAAGGATTTCTACCTCTGATACAGATTTCGTTAACACAAAAATGGATAGCCACTTTGAGAGATGCCTTGGAACAATCAATGAAGATTGAAGTCATGGTAGGATATCCAGGGAGCATTAGACTGACCAAACCCCTATCAGATGAAACTTTTGTGCAACTACAAGGGAAAATATTAGCTCTTACAAAAGAGATTCAAGAATCGATGATACTCAAACTAGGATGACCACAATTCTGGTGTACCAGATGTTACATAGAAGGACATCTAGTGAATGAATGTCCATGAATGAGGGGAATGGGACCTCCTCAAAATCCAATGGGACACTCACCAGGACCCATAGGATGAGTTGCACAAGTATATGTGAATTTACCATTCCATACCCCAACCCCATTTCATGCTTTTCCAGGTAATCAAGCAACACCATCAGTAGGGTATTGTGAGATTTTCCAAATCCATGGGCATGGACCAAGACAATGCCCCATTATTCATAAGTATTCAATAGTAAAGAATACAGTGCATTTTGAGTTTTTTTGCATCTACCACACATGTTGCAAATCAATGTAGATCATTGGATGCACTTGGGACAGGCTGGACCGAACATCATTCAGGCTCAATGAAACCCTTCAGGGACTGGGAAAAGGTTGAGGAGGTGGAGCTAGAGGAGACCTCAAATAAGGAATGACCGAGGGAAGAGGACCAAGTATATACTACAATTGTGATGATAAAGGCCACATGGTTAGATATTGTCCTCATTCGAGGGGCCATGGTGATCTCACTATAGAACCAATGGGAACACAACTGAATACTTCCTAGAACTAATTACAAAATGGGAAGATCAGGTACATCAACGAGGAACTAACCTCATCAATTCATAGATAAAGAGAGTTGTTAAAGGAAAATTTCCCAACCTTAATTTCGCTACTCAAGGAGGTGCAAAGACTCGCACACATGATGAAAATTTACCTTAGATCCAGAAAGAAGCACCTAAGGAGGACAAGTATGATCCTCTAAAAATTAATCTATTCTTTAAAAATTCCATAGAAGTATTTCAGAATATCCCTGGCCTTGAGACACAAAAGAAACCGCTTCAGCCTATCGTCTACCCTAAGATCCTGAAAGTCCCTACTTCACCCCCTACACCCAGAAACCTTGTAGGACCAATGAGACAACCTAAGAAGTCACAAAATGTAGTTGACCTTTGGTTTAATTTATTTTCTAATATTCTTGGTAATGACTAGTTGAAATAAAAGTTGCAGAATGCACTGTACCTAGTTCTAGGGAATGAAGAATCTCTAGAAACAATAATAAGGACTAATCTTCTTGAGAACAATACTCAGAGAGTGCAGAGAAGGAAGGTATGAAATGGAAAATATTTTAGATTAGTAGCCCAGCTAGATGAATTTGAGATTAAGGATGTCATGTTAGATCTAGGATCTGATGTTAATATACCGTCTAAAAATACTTTGGAAGCCTTAGGAAAACCCCAGTTGACATATTCCCCAATCCAGCTAAGAATGGCCAATCAATATTGTATTTTCCCAATAGGAATATTGGAGAATGTGGAAATAGATGTTGTGGGAGTGAAGATTGTAGATGATTTTGAGGTGATCCAAATCATGGGGGATAAGGACCCTTATCCTGCACTACTTGGTATTGATTGGTCTTATGACAACTATGAAGTCATTGACCTAAAGAAAGACACTATGAAATTTGAGGTAGATGAAACAAAAGTAATGCAACCCTTGGATCTATATGTAGGCCCTCGATACACGAAGGCAACAGACAACAATATGGAGGGAGAAGAACTGATCAATTGTACACTGTAATAGCAGGAACAAGATAAGACTACATAAATCCTATTGTTGATGGATCAGTAAGTTGGAGGAGCATACAATCAGTGGATGAAGATTCAGAACTGGCATTTGATAGTTGTCAGTAAAGCTCATATGAAATATTTTCAAGAAGATGTGCAATTGTCAGGGCCACTAGATGGGTTGGAACCAAGGTCAGAGAACACCCAATATATGATGGTACCTTAGGACTTGAAAATTTTCTATTCAACATGGAAGAAAATATAGCGGAGGATAAAAGGATCTTAGTGTTGGATTTATCCCTCCAGGACACCCCTGCTAGATAATAGACTAATCACAAAGCCTTAGTTGAGAGCTAGGAATATGTGAAGCAAGCTATCCTATAGAGATTTTGAGATAAGAATAAGTTGGAATCAGATATGTGGACGAATTTCCAAGTTGTGCAATTGTCAAATGGATAGTCTGATACTAAAGAACATATTGAACAATGCATGAGACAGTAGAAAGTTGCGAAAAATACCATCTCTCTTCTGGGTTCAAGTATTTCCCCATTCACTAGGACCAATTCCGAAAGCTTGGTATGTGCATAAAGAAACCATAAGACAGACCAATGATTAGAAAAATTTGGCATATCACTTTTGGAAGGACTTCTCATTTACAAGTAAGTACCCTAAGCTTAATGTAGTCCTGCAAAGAATTAAAGAATTCCTGTTAACAAATACTGGTAAACGACAATTAGACCTAGTGGTGTGCATAAGGAATAGTGAAGAACTTCAATCCAACCTTCACCTAAACTTGGATGAGAGACCTATATAATGTTATAAGATTGAGAAGGATTTGGAAAGCTCAGATGATTTAGAAGAATTGAGAAACTTAGCCATTAAGGAGACAGAAGGGAGAAGAGAAATCCACAACATCATACCTAGCCAGACTAATGATTCTTATGATCACCCATTGAAGTTGTGAAAATTCAATATAGTGACCACAGAGCAACCTAATATAGCTATGGTGGGAGACTACTAGGATGAGCAGACTAGTCAATAAATACATAACTTGTTACGAGAGTATGAGGACTTATACACAAAGACATTTTCAGAAATAAAAGGGATTAAAGGAGCTATGGGAGAGATGAAAATTTAACTAAAACCAGGATCAAAGCCTGTAAGGCATAGACCATATCGCCTTAACCCTAGATTGAAAGAGAAGGTTAAGAGGGAAATAGACATGATGCGGGAAGTTGGACTTATTTTTGTAGTGGAAGAAGAAGAATGGGTTACCCCAATAGTCCTCCAGAGAAACAAAGGTATAGAGGACATTAGGGTGTGTGTAGACTACAAAATCCTTAATTCTAACTGTGTGCATGACCCTTTCCCAACACCCTTTACTGATGAGGTGCTAGGAAAAGTTGCGGGAAAGAATATTACTCATTTACAGATGAATTTTCAGGGTATCACCAAGTAAGGATTGAATAAGAAGACAAAAACAAGACCACATTCATAACATAATGGGGGTCATTTGCATATAATGTGACGCCCTTCGGCCTAAAGAATGCTCCTGCAATTTTATCCTGAATTGTAATAGCAGCTTTGCGAGAATTTATTCACAAGTTTATAGAAGTTTATATAGACAATTGTATCGTATACAGTCTACTCAAGGAACATGTACCACTACTATGTATGATGTATGATAGATGTATAGAATTGCAGATATCATTGAACCTCATAAAGTGTATCCTTTGTGTGCCACATGGAAATTTATTAGGACACATAGTCTATCCAGAAGGAGTACTCGTAGACCCAGCCAAATTTGCGGTTATTGTGAATATGTCACCACCTACGAGTGTTAATCAGTTGCGCTCCACGTTGGGGTACACAAGGTATTAACGCATGTTTTTCAAAAGATATGCAAACATCACTGCATCTATGGAAAATCTACTAAAGAAGTCATAAGTGTTCCAATGGACACCAGAGTGTGATAAAGTGTTTGATATCCTGAAGGAAAAGCTCAAGACGTCACCTATTTTGATATTTCAAAACTAGGAAAATGAATTTCATGTGCAAGTAGACGCATCAAGTATTGCCTTGGAAGCCATCTTAGTGCAACCAGGAGATGGAGCCATGGATAATCCTATCTAGTTTTCTAGCAGGAAGTTGTCACAAGATGAGTGCAACTATAATACCACATAAAGGAAGGGTTCAGTTATGATTTACACTTTGCATAAGTTTAGACATTATCTTATAGGCTCTCATTTTAAGTTCTTTACTGATCATTCTTCATTAAAATATCTAGTTAACAAACATGTTCTGGAAGGAAGAATTTGTCGATGGTTTCTACTGTTTTAGGAATTTTCTTTTGAAGTAATTATTAAGATAAGAAGATGAAACGTAGGGCCTAATCACTTGTCTAGGTTAGAGTGAGGAGAAAGTGGTAGAGAAGCCAATGATCATATCCCATATGTAGACCTATTTCAGTTTGAGGCCATACCAGAATACATGGAAGACATAACAGTCTTCTTAAGTAAAGGGGTCTACCCAGAAACGTACTCCGCAACTCAGAAACGTCACATGGTGGTTAGAGCAGTGGACTATCAATTGATTGTAGGGAAATTGTATAATTTGGGACTAGACAACATCCTCATTGATGTGTCTTAGATCATGAAAGATGAGACATATTGTGGGAGTTCCATAGTGGAGTTGCAGGAGGTCATGTGGGAGGGAAGGCCACTGCATAGAAAGTCCTCCAAGATGAACGATGGTGGACCATGCTCTTCAATTATGAAAAGGCATATGCTAGATTGTGTGATTCTTGTCAAAGAGTATCTAAGACATCATGACGAGATTAATTTCCTCTTCAGCCAGTTCAATCTCTACAAGCATTTGAGAAATGGGAGGTTGACTTCATTGGGACAACAAACCCCACCGCTAAGCATTCAAAGCCTAGGTATATTATCACTGCAACTGATTACCTTACACATTGGGATGAGGCAACAACTATCTAGGATTGTTCGATTGATACTACTACTAGGTTAATTTTTGAAAATATTGTCACTTAGTTTGGATGTCCTGGGAGTTTGACGAGTGATTAGGGAGGTCATTTTATCAGTAGTACAATAGAAAATCTTACAACTGAGTTCTTGATCCAACATTATAAGAGTATCCCCTACCATCCGCAAGCTAATGGAATAGTGGAAGCATTTAAAAAGATTCTGGACAGAGGATTAATGAAGGTCTGTTGTGCAAACATGGAGGATTGGGATGACAGAGTTCCAACAATTTTATAGTCTTAGAGGAAAGATCAGGAATCCGACTGAAGAGATGACTCCATAATTGATCAAACTAGGGTCCTTCTCAGGTTACCAACAAAAGGTATCATGTAGTCTAGAGCACTCACATTTTCATCTCCTCTGAAGAGAATAAGTCTCACTTGAAGCACAACCGAGATAGAAGGATAGGGAAGGGAAAGGAGAACACTTAAGTGGGTTCCCAAAACCTTCAAGATTCACCATGATATTGCGTAAGATAGTCAAACTACAAAACATATCTGAACTCATTCATCCTAGAAGTAAAGATATGATGCAGGAGCATCTCCCACATCAAGCGAGCCAACACGGAAGTGAAGGATAGCTGGACAAGCGCCAGAACAATTTTTGAAAATACCTTGAAGTTGTTGCGCATCTTAAATGAAGTCATTAAGATGAGGCACACTTGTATAATGTAATCAGACCTTGAGCCTTTAGCTCTCGTCCTTAGTAGGTAGGAGGCATTTAAGATAGTTAATGCAGGTAGATAGAATTTAATTCTAGATTAGACTGTTTGAGAGCGCAAGAGGGAAACGGGATATAGACACCGTCATTGTGCATTGTATCATGATCAAAGCTAGAAGCATTGGAGAAAGAGCATGTAGAGAGCTATGTAAGAACACCCATGTACAGATATTTGGATTAATAAGAAGAGATTGATTCAAATTCATGGTTTTGTGTTGTTCCATGTGTATTGATGTTGAATGATATGCTCATGAATGTTTGCTTCCTGTTATACATTTGCTTTATATGTTGTGTATATGATTTCATGTTTGAGTTTGAAGTCTAAAGGGAAGAAGGAATGAGTTTCAATTGTTTCTCTATCTGAGCTAGAGTTCCTGCAAGGAGTGCAGTTGAAGTGTCCGCAAGGAGTGCGTTGACAGGGGGCTCAGGTAGTTTATCTTTTGTTCTCATTCACCCAAAGGTGCAGTTGGGCACAGGAGCCATGCAAGGAGTGCGCAGGCCAAGTGAAGTTCAGGGTTGTAAACCTGAGAAAGGGTTGAAGGAATGCTGCTGCAGGTGTGCGCAGAGTTGAAGATTCAACACTTGGAAGGGGTTGAATGTCTGCAGCAAGGAGTGCGTGCAAGATTCTCTAAAGGATTCAAAGTTGGTAGAGCTCAGGAGGTATAGGACCTTTGATAAACCATCGAAGAGTAGCACAGGAGCTTGTGTCATAGAGTGGTTAGAAGGCGTTGCAATTTTGCGCACAGATAGACAAGTTTCCATGGAGGAACACTTGATCCTTCGCAGGGATCACCAAGGAAGGACGGACGGACGAAATTCTCTGAGGAGATTTTGTGAAACTCCGTTAGCCGTTAGATCTCACAAAGGTGCAGGGGAGATACAATGATGTATTCTCAAGAGGTTAAAAGCTCAAGAGGGATAGAGCTGTTGATCCAAGCCAGCTAGGGCCATTGGATCACTCGCGGAATCGCCTATCGGGATTTCATGAGGGGAAGAGTTGAAGGTTGGGCAACGAGAATCACAAAATCGTGAAATGCGATATCCCAATGGCTAAGGGAACAATGTGGGCCACAAGGGTTCGCAGGTAGACAGGTGGCACGCCTTATCAGGGTTTTGTAGCAAGAAGTCCCGATACAATAGCATCCGGATTCGTGATATTGCAAACTCTGAAATGTTGATGGAGTGAAGGACCGTTGAATAGTCAACTCGCACATGCATCGGGGTTTCGGCATATCGGAAGTTGGGAGTCAGTAAAGTGAGTTGTTTGATATTGCGAGTGGAAAAATCACGATAAGAAAAGTTCTAAAATAGAAGGGAAGGTCAGCACTGACTGTTGTCAGGTCTTGGGGACTCGAGGGCACAATGCTTGACCACTAACCTTGCGAAGTCACGAAGTCCGATCCTCCGAGTGCAGAGAGGGGATCGTGAAAAAAGTTCTGTGGGTGCATATTTCCCGACAAGGAAATAGAAGAGCGTTACAGTTCTTTGGGCCGAGGAAGAAGAAAATATCCTGAGATGGCGTAGGCCTTCTGACCTGCGGGTTGTGAGGAAGGGCGTCTGGCATCAAGTGGTATCAGATCACACAAAGACTCTTTTCTTTCTGTAGCAGAGAAGGGAGAGACTTCACCATGCCGCCAAGGAGAGATAGACAATCACCCGATCCAGAGGATAGGGAAATGCCAAGAAGAAGAGGCAGGTAGATGACTGATCCAATCATGGAGAGACAGATGCGTGATCTATGAGCTAGGCTCGAAGACATGGAGACAGCACAAAAATGCACAGTCAGTGTAGGGGATCTGAGTGATTCCGAGAGTGAAGCTGAGGCTAAACGCGAAGAAGAAGTTGCAGCTGAAGATGCATCAAATGAGCGTTTGATCAAAGCTATTGCTAGGATGGGTACAAGAGAAAAGATGGATATTCCAGTTTAAGAGCGAAACTTGGATGCAGAGGAGCTTCTAGACTGGATTAGAGCTCTGGACACGTACTTCAACTATGAAGACGTCGAAGAAGACAAGAAGGTCAAGCATGTTGTCACAAGATTAAAAGGACATGCAACATTGTGGTAGGATGAACAACAAGCTAACAGACACTGCAAGGGCAAGCAGAAGATCAAAAGCTAGGATAGGATGATCGTGAAGATGAAAGCGAAATTCATCCCGAGGGACTATCAAATTACTCTGTTCAGGAGGATGTAGAACTTGAGACAGAAGCTGATGACAATGAAGGAATACACTGAGGAATTCTATAAACTGAACATCAGGGCAGGTCATCGAGAGAGCGATGATGAAAATTTTGTCAGATATATGAATGGCTTGAGATATGATATCCAGGATGAGATGAGCATGGTAACCATCCAAACGGTGGAAGATTCTTATCATATGGCTCTGAAAGCAGAGGAGAAGCTGAGCCGAAAGCAGGGTCAGAGAGGCAGAGGTAGAAGTTAGCCAAGAGGAAAATCAGTTGCCCAGGATAGAACCCAGAAGCCCAAGGAAGAATGGCAGAAACCTCAGACATGGACAAAGAGAGGTGGAACTTCACAGTGAGGGAAGCATAATGAGCAGAGAGGAGATTATGCTGACAACAACACTTTTCCTCATACTAGAGGTAGAGGAAGAGGAAGAGGTGGAGTAATCACATGCTTCACATGTGGAAAGAATGGGCACAAGTATTATGAGTGTCCAGATAAAAAGAAGGACATTGTAGAAGCTCACATCGCTGAAGCACAGAGGCGGCATGTTGAGGCAGAAGACGTTGAAGGTGAAATATCGTTGATGATGCGAAAAGTCCTTTTGACACCCGAGAAGGAGGTGGAAAGTTTAGTCCAAAGAACCAGAATTTTTAGGACTACTTTCAATACCAAGGACAGGGTATGCAAGGTCATTGTAGACAGTGGTATCACGGATAATCTTGTATCTACAGAGATGGTAGAGAAGCTGGAGCTAGAGACGACTGATCATCCAAKCCCATACAAGGTTTTGTGGCTACAGAAAGGACACCAGGTAATTGTCACTAAACAATGATTAGTTGAATTTAAGATAGGAGGATATAATGATAAGATATTATGTGATGTCATTCCTATGGATGTTTGTCATCTATTGCTGGGTAGACCATGGAAATATGACAGGAATGTGATTCATGATGGGAGAATGAACACATACACCCTAGAGAAGAATGGGAGCACACACATGTTGCTTCCAATTAAGGATAAGGAGGTGAAGCCGAAAGTAAGCAACACAGTACTTCTCATGAGTGGGAAAGAACTTCTTACAGAGGTTAAGAAGAAGGAGGATCCACAGTTTATTGTGGTCAGAAAGCCTAGGATTGTTTTGACTAGAACGATAGTGGATGATTTACCAGAGGAAGTTTAGGAACTACTGGAAGAGTTCGCTGACATCGTAGTGGACGAATTACCTCAGTCATTGCCACCGATCAGAAGTGTGAGTCACCATATTGATCTCATACCAGGGGCTAGTTTTCCAAACAAAGCCACTTACAGATTGACACCACAATATAATGAAGAGGTTAAAAGGCAAGTCCAAAAGTTATTAGACAAAGGTTTGGTCAGGGAAAGCTTGAGTCCGTGTGTTGTTACAACAGTACTCAGTCCGAAGAAAGACGGAAGCTGGAGAATGTGTATTGACTCAAGGGTGATCAATAAGATAACCATCAGGTACAGATTTCCATTGCCGAGGATGGATGATCTGATGGATTGCTTGAGTGGAGCAAAGTATTTTTCAAAGATTGATTTGAAAAGCGGTTATCACCAAATCCACATGAGAGAAGGTGACGAATGGAAGACAACATTCAAAACCAACGAAGGGTTGTATGAATGGCTTGTTATGTTGTTTGGCTTAACAAATGCATCGAGTACCTTCATGAGGTTGATGAATGAAGTCCCGAGGGAGTTCATCGGAAAATTTGTCATTGTGTATTTGGATGACATATTGGTTTACAGTAAGACAGTGGCAGAGCATCTGAAGCATTTGGCTACAATGATGTAGAAACTACAGCAAGAGAAGTTGTTGATCAACATGAAGAAATTCTCATTCATGAAGACAGAGCTCATTTACTTGGGGTTTGTTATTTAGGCAAATGAGTTGAGGATGGATCCAGATAAGGTGGAAGTGATTAAGGATTGGCAATCACCGAAGAATGTTTTTGAGGTGAAAAGTTTTCACGGATTGGATAGTTTCTACCGAAAATTCATCAGGAATTTCAGTGGAATTAGCGCAACAATGATGGATACAGTGAAGAAAAGACACAAGTCTTTCCACTGGACTGAATAGGCTAAAAAGAGATTCAATCTGTTGAAGAGGAAGATCACGGAACAACCAGTTTTAGTGTTTTCGGATTTCCAGAAGACATTTCAGGTGAAATGCGATGCAAGTGGATTTGCAATAGGGGCAGTCTTGAGTCAGGAAGACAGGTTGATAGCATATTTCAGCGAGAATCTGAATGAGGCGAAGGTGAAATACTCCACGTATGATAAGGAGTTTTATGCTATCATCTAGGCATTAAAGAAATGGAGACATTACTTGATCCCGAAAGAGTTTGTCTTATACAGTGACAATAATGCATTGTAGTTTGTGACTCAACAGGAGAAGTTGAATTAGAAACATGTCAAATGGGTTGAGTATATGCAGAATTTCACTTTTGTGATTAAACATATTTTTGGTATTGCTAACAAAGTGGTTGATGCTTTGAGCAGGAAGTGTTTGTTGTTGCAGGAGTTCAGAGTCAAAATGCTGGGTTTTGATGATCTCAAGAACATGTACGTTAATGATCCAGATTTGAAGGAAGCGTATGAAGCAAATGAGAATCCAATTCTCAGAGACAGAAGCCAATGGATGGATTATATGATCCAACAAGGATTAGTGTTCAGAGGTAATCAGCTGTGTATTCCGAAATGCTCCATGAGGGAGAACTTGTTGAAGGAAAAACATAGTGGAGGATTAGTAGGACACTTTGGTCAAGACAAGACGTTCGCGAAGTTGAACGAGTCATATTTTTTGCCAGGAATGCAAGCGGATGTCAAGAGATTTGTAGACAGGTGCAGAATTTTCCAGCATTCGAAGGGAAGGAGACAGAATGCAGGATTTTATCAACCATTTCCCATACCAGAGAGGTCGTGGGATGCAATTAGCATGGATTTTGTATTAGGGTTGCCAAGAACACAAAGAGGTTGTGATTCAATCTTTGTGGTGGTGGATATATTTTCCAAAATGGCACACTTCATTCCATGTGAGAAAACCAGTGACGCAACTGACATTGCGAACCTGTTTTTCAAAGAGGTCATTCGACTTCATGGGTTTCCGAAAAGAATAGTTTTGGATCGAGATACAAAGTTCATAGGGCATTTTTGGAGGACCTTATGGAAGAAGATAAGAACTAAATTGGCATTTAGTTCGGCTTATCATCCTCAGATGGATGGACAAACAGAAGTGGTCAACAGAAGTCTGGGAGACTTGCTAAGAAGCTTGGTGACAGAACACCATAGCCAGTGGGACCACATATTACCACATGTAGAGTTTTCTTATAATGACTCGGTCAAACGAAGCATAGGACAGAGTCCATTTCAGGTTGTTTATGGCACGCAGCCAAGAGGAATTTCTGAGTTAAGGGATTCAGAACAGACTGCGACTAGGAGCGCTAGTGCAGAAGAATTTGCAGAGGCGATGAAGGAACTTCACAGTCAGGTGAAGGAACGACTACAGAATTCGATCCAGGAGTACAAGTGCAGAGCAGATCAACATAGGAGACAACTTCAGTTCGAAGTTGGTGACTTGATTTTGGCACATTTGAGAAAAGAGAGGTTCTCAAGGGGAACATACAATAAGTTGAAGATGAAGAAAATCGGGCCATGTAGGGTCTTGAAGAAATTTGGGACGAATGATTATGAGATTGAATTACCCGATGGGATCAGAATCTCTCTGACATTCAATATCTCAGATTTGTACTCATATAAAGCTGAGGAAATAGAGACTGGAGATGAGCAGCCAGTGATCCAGTGGACAAAGTAGATGTCAGTTGCAGATAAGCCACAGATGAGGCGCATACTGGACAAGAGAGTGAGCAAGAGGACCAGGCAAAAACAATACTTTGAGTATCTGGTCAAATGGAAGAACCATCCAGTTGAAGATGTCAGCTGGGAGACCGAGGCAGAGATACAGAAGCATGGACAGACCATGCAGGAGCTCATGGACAGGAGCCCATGAATTTTTTCAAGCAAGGGAGTATGATGCAGGAGCATCTCCCACATCAAGCGAGTCAATGCGGAAGCGGAGGACAACTGGACAAGCGCCAACACAATTTTTGAAAATACCTTGAAGTTGTTGCGCAATCTTAAATGAAGTCATTAAGATGAGGCGCACTTGTATAATGTAATCGGACCTTGAGCCTTTAGCTCTCATCCTTAGTAGGTAGGAGGCATTTAAGATAGTTAATGCAAATAGAATTTAATTCTAGATTAGACTGTTTGAGAGCGCAAGAGGGAAACAGGATATAGACACACTCATTGTGCATTGTATCATGATTAGAGTTACAAGCATTGGAGCAAGAGCATGCAGAGAGCTGTGTAAGAACACCCATGTACATATATTTGGATTAATAAGAAGAGACTGATTCAAATTCATGGTTTTGTGTTGTTCCCTGTGTATTGATGTTGAATGATATGCTCATGAATGTTTGCTTCCTGTTATACATTTGCTTTATATGTTGTGTATATGATTTCATGTTTGAGTTTGAAGTCTGAAGGGAAGAAGGAATGAGTTTTAATTGTTTCTCTATCTGAGCTAGAGCTCCTACAACGAGTGCAGTTGAAGTGTCCGCAAGGATTGCGTTGATAAGGGGCTCAGGTAGTTTAGCTTTTGTTCTCATTCACCCAAAGGTGCAGTTGGGCACAGGAGTCGTGCAAGGAGTGCGCAGGCCGAGTGAAGTTCAGGGTTGCGAACCTGAGCAAGGGTTGAAGGACTACTACTACAGGTGTGCGCAGAGTCGAAGATTCAACACTTGGAAGGGGTTGAATGCCTGCCGCAAGGAGTGCGTGCAAGATTCTCTGAAGGATTTAGAGTTGGTAGAGCTCAGGAGGTATAGGACCTTTGAGAAACCATCAAAGATTAGCACAGGAGCTTGTGCCATAGATTGGTTAGAAGGCATTGCAAGTTTGCACTCAGATAGACAAGTTTCCATGGAGGAACACTTGGTCCTTCAAAGGGATCACCAAAGAAGGACGGATGGATGAAATTCTCTAAGGAGATTTCGCGAAACTCTGTGAGCTGTTAGATCTCACAAAGGTGCATGGGAGATACAGCGACATATTCTCGAGAGGTTAAAATCTCATGAGGGATAGAGTCGTTGATCCAAGCTAGACAGGGCCGTTGGATCACTCGCAGAATCGCCTATCGATATTTCATGATGGGAAGAGTCGAAGGTTGGGCAACAGGAATCGTGAAATCACAAAACGCGATATCCCGACGGCTAAGGGAACAGTGTGGGCCACAAGGGTTAGCGGGTAGAAAGGTGGCATGCCTTATCGGGGTTTCACAGCGAGAAGTCCTGATACAATATCATCTGGATTCACGATACTGCGAACTTTGAAATGTCGATGGAGTGAAGGACCGTTGAATATTCAACTCGCACGTGCATCGGGGTTTCGGAATATCGGAAGTTGGGAGTCGGTAAAGTGAGTTGTTTGATATCGCGAGTGGCGAAATCGTGATAACAAAAGTTCTGAAATAGAAGGGAAGGTCAGCACTGACTATCGTCGAGTCTTGGGTACTCAAGGGTACAATGCTCAACCACTGACCTCGCGAAGTCGCAAAGTCCGATCCTCCGAGTGCAGAGAGGGGATCGCATGAAAAGTTCTGTGGGTGAAGATTTCCCGACAGGGAAATAGAAGAGCGTTACAGTTCTTCGGGTCGAGGAAGAAGAAAAGATCCTGAGCTGGCGTAGGCCTTCCGACCTATGGGTTGTGAGGAAGGGCGTATGGCATCAAGATACTCAAGTTGTGAAATAATTCATACACTGAGACATCATATTGATCATATCAAGAATAAAGAAGTACTCTAAAGATAAAATTCATAAGCATGGACACAAAATGACACATTATATTTCAAAATTTTGGGTCCTTTTTCATCTATTATCATCGCAACTTATCATATACAATCTCAGAGATACAAATTAGTACTTTGTTATAGACTTCTGACTCTGGACTCATGTTGTAGAGATCTATCTACCCAAAACCGTATACAAATTACATTTATAGAACCTTTTCTCAAATAAACCCAAAAGCAACATCTGAATATTAACATCAAAACCCAACCTATCAATAATAGCGAAAAACAACAACTATATTAACATCCTTTTTACAATAATGTTCATCTAATATATAGGCTGAGTGGGATCTTCTGTCTTTGGGCTCACATGATTTCTTGTTCTATTGTAATTTCTTTTGGCTCGCTTGTTTTTCATTTTCCCTTTATGCAACTGGTTTTTGTTTATTTACTTGCTCCAATGTCCATCTTATTTTGTATCTTGTGCAACTTGTGTTAAAACAAAACTAGGATTGTAGTCCTTGCACAGCTTCAAATCAAAAAACGAAGGGCCCAACAATTATGCACAAAGTGGTAGTGCATAGATCGAACCGGGAAATTGTTGGGTATGTGTTATATTCTTTGCATGATTAGTAGTGTTGCGTCGGGTGCATGAGGGAGTCTTAGGGGGGCGCTCCAGAATTTGTTTTTTCACCGGGAAACATGTCACATGTTTTCCTCGATTTTCGTGTCCATTATTGGGTGATTTTTCGACACATGGTTTTTATTGATGGTTTTCTATTTCTGGTTAAGGAATTAGGTTTTTTGACTAATCAAGGTCATTGGGTTATGGTTTTGGATGTCGTTGGATCCTATATGTATATTGTATTGTAAATAATGTAACATGATGAATGAATATAGAATATGTTGGTTTTCCCGGTTTGGGTTTCCAAGGGAAAAATCTTTTTGTAATGTGTGTATTTGCCATTGTATCTTTTTTGATCTTTTACTGAAAATATGTTTGTAGTAAATATTGTACAAGGTTAAAATTTACATTTGGTATCAGAGCTTTGATGGATTCAGGGGGACGCCTTTGTGGTAAAGGGTTTGGCTCGGGACTGTGATAAGACTTGTTACAGTGGAAGATCTATGGTATTGATTTTTCAGGTGAAAAGAAATTGCGAGCAATTAGAAAATGGAGATCGAGAAGTTTAATGGGAAATTTTTTGAGTTGTGGAAGATCAATATGGAAGATATGTTGGTGGGTATAGACTAGTGGATCATGGTGGATCTAGTTACTGCACCTACAAGAACTTCAACATATGACTCAAAAAAGTTGGATCGGAGGGAGAAGAGCGCAATCTGACTGTGTCTCTTAGATTCATTATTACTAAATGTGTCAAAGGAAGATACATGCAAGGATTTATGGGATAAGTTGGGGAAGTCGTATCAATCTAAGTCCCTAGTAAATAAACTATTCCTGAGAAAGAATTTGTATAATCTGAGGATGAGAGATGGAGACTCAGTGGCAGAGAATTTGAACACCTTCAATACTATGGTAAGTCAGTTTGTATATGTTGAGATTAAAATTTCAGATGAAGATAAGTGTATCAGTTTACTGTGTTCTTTACCAAACTTGTGGGATAGTCTGGTTGTGACCATAGGTAGTAATAAAATTGCATGAAATTTGATGAAGTGGTCTCATCCTTGTTTTCAAAGGAGATGAGATGGAAGAACATGGAAGGACAAAGCACAGACACATTATTTACAAGAGGAAACTCCCAGGAAAGAAATAGATATAAGTTCTCAAGTGGCATATCTAATTCTAAGGTTAGATCTAAATATCTCGGAAATTTTGTAAAGTTATGTTGGAGATGTGGAAAAAAAGGACACTACAAGATGCATTGTAGATCCAAAGTTGAGAAAAAGAATGGATCTGAAGAATATCCTTCTACAGAAGAAAATACCTCCAAGGAAGAAGGAGAGGATATGTACTTGGCTTCTTCAAGAACACATGCAGATCAAGAGGCATGGTTGGTTGAATCAGGTGCATCCTTTTATATGACTCCCCACAGGGAGTGGTTCTGTGAATATGAAAGGTATGATGGAGGTAATTTTTTCCTAGGTGATGATTCGACAACCAAAATCATAGGAAGAGTAAAAGTCAAGTTGACGCTCATAGATGGAAGGACTATAACACTGCCTGGTGTTTTTCACATCCCATTTTTGGCCAGGAATTTGATGTTTGTAAGAAAAATGGATGATGTAGGGGTAAAAACAATATTTGAAAAGGAACCCTGTAGGATGGTTCGAGGAGAAATGGTGTTGTTGAAGGGAATTTGGTTTGTAACCCTGTATAAGTTGCAAGGAATCATTATTAGTGATGGGTGTAATCGTTCCATTGTTCTTGATATTGGAGTTGAAGAAGAAAGAACTCCTACTGTCTCTGGAGAAAAGGTCATGTTGTGGCATCAAAGAATGGGGAATATCGGAGAGACGGCTCTTTGACTACTACACTGTGAAGGTATGGTTGAAGGTATGTCTAAATTCTCTCTGGATTTTGATTTCTGTGAGCATTGTGTATATGGGAAGTAGAATCGGGTAAGATTCCCCTCTAGAGCAATGAGGGCAAAACGAATTTTATAGCTAGTTCACAGTGATTTTTTTGGACATGTGTCGATCCAATCATTGGGAAAATATGTGTACTATGTCTCATTTATAGATGAATTCTCTAGGAATACTTGGACATGTTTCTTTAAGAAGAAATTTGAAGTCTTTCACAGGTTTAAAGAGTTTAAGGCTCTTATTGAGAATCAAACAGAGAAAAAATTAAAGTGTTGAGGACAGATAATGGAAGAGAGTTCTACGAGAATGAATTTGAAGAAATATGTAAGAAGTGAAGTATAGCAAGGAAGAAGACTTCTCCATATACACCTCAGTAGAATGGAGTTGCAAAAAGGATTAATAGGACGTTGATGGAAAAATAAAGGTGCATGCTCAATGGTGTTAGGTTAGGGAAAAAATTCTCAATAGAGGTAGTGGGTATTGCTTACTACTTGGTCAACAGATCACCCTCACCAGTGATGGATGACAAGACTCTACAAGAGGTATGGACTAGTAAGAAATCTTCTCTCACACATATCAAGTTATTTTCTTGTGAGGCTTATATTCATGTTCCAAAGGAAAACAAGAGTAAGCTAGATAAGAAGGATGAAAAGTGTATCTTTATTGGGTATAAATATGAGCTCAAAGAATATAAGCTTTGGAACCCAAAAACTAATATGGTTGTGTATAGACGAGATGTGGTATTTAGAGAAATGAAGGATGTTGTTAAACAAGGAGTCCTACCAAGTAAAGAAGAACCAAAGAAAACCAAAGAAAATAGAGTTTGATTTAAAGGATGATGAATCRGACTCTATAGAAGAACATGAATAAGAATAAGAACTTCCTCATACTCAAGTATTGAGGAGATTGGTTTGATAAAGAAGGCTACTAGAAATATATAATCCATCTGATTTCCATTCAAATTTTGTTTTGTCTATTAYTGATGATGATCCCAGAACTATCAGCGAGGCAATGTATCCATAGGATGGAAATGTTGGCATAGGGGCAGAACCAAKGTTCAGCTCCAAGAGTGCACCAACAAGCCCTAACTACTAGCMCTTTCGGCAACACCCGCAAAGAAGATGCAGTCTCACTAGAAGCAGTTATGAGGGGGTTACAGGAYAGAGATGTCTACAAYAAAGGGGAATATCAAGTGGATGTAACACAKGAACAACACATCATTCATATATAACTTATCATCTCGATCTACTCCATGCATCTATCAGATCTACCTTAGCAATGCAATAAYAGTATATGAAGGAAAAATACAAAATACCAATCATACACAACACAAAATATATGTGGTTCACCCTCTCTCTAGGGCTACGTCCACAAAACTATGCTATATTATATTGATGTAAAGCATATAGTTCTTATATGCACTCTGAGCTAGCATATCTTCTCTTCTTCTTCTATGATTCTCTCCCCTCCCTGCGCACCCAGCTGGAGGGCTGGTCTTCACACCCAACTGAAGATCTTACAATACCAGAAGGCTCTTTTACTTAACACTTCTCTCTCTCACAATACTCTTCTCCCGACCTACTCAATATCAACAGTAACAATAAAAACACATTGACCCAGTACCAACCCAAAACACCACACCAACCTAGGCCCTTTAGACCTCTATTTATACATTACAATCACACACCAACATACTTAGGCTGAAACCTAAGTGTCCAAAACCCTAGATGTCTAAAACCCTAGGTCAACTCGACCCGTGTTTTCAGGGCTTCACCAGCCTGTCTTTCCTTCCTTCTCACATGGTGCTCCAAAGGATATAATGGTGGATTTTTCCTCTTTTTGAGTCATCCACAATCCTTCTTCCTTGCTTATCTATCATCCCCAATCTCCTCATCCAACATCTTTCTTTCTCTAGCTTCGCTCCATATTTTCTTCTCTTTTTCTCACTTCAACCTAGTATCAGTCACTGTGTCTTCCGTGAAGTTCACTTTTTCCCTTTTCTTCCTTGTTCTTCACTTCCTTCCATAACCAAGGGCCAATAAGCCCCCAACACTTACCTGTGACTTGTCCTGAGGCACTTTGATCTAACTATTCTGTTGTACTTTAACTTTCGACTGCACATTGAAGACTTTTATTTATGCTTTAGGCCTCCTCTTCCTCCTTGTGCAGACTGTATTTTCTGTGTATGCTACCCACTTTTAAATGCACCTGGTACCTAGACCCTTTATTTGTTTGATTTTACTGAGAGATGAGAGGCATCTGGTTGTCATAGTACAACTTCAGCCGACTGTCATTCACTAGTCCTTCCTTCCATTCTCCATTCAATTTCTTCAGTTGTGCATCTCCTCCTTCTGTAACATAGGCAATCTCGTATGGATTGAGCAAATGCATTCTGAACTTTCCAGGATGCTTGATGAATTGTTGTCATAAACCATCACTATATCTCCTTGTCTAAATGCCTTCTTCTTGATGTGTCTGTCATGATAGGCCTTCTTTATTTCCTTCTATACTTACTCATGGAATCCTGCAATGAATCTATATTCCTCAAGTTCGACCAACTATGCAATTCTCTCTTGAAAATATCCAGTATCATCGATACCTATAAAGGTAGCAATTTCCAGGCTTGGTATCAAATACTCCATTGGAACAACAGCTTCAAGACCATAGACCAACTTAAAAGGGGTCTGTATTGTTAGCTTCCTTCACATGGTTCTATAGGCCCATAATATTGTTGGTACTCTTAAATCCCAACCATCCCTATTCATGCAGCATATCTTGGTAGTGTTGTTTCCAAAATCTTGTCGAATGCTTCAACTATCCCATTTTCTTGTGGGTGGTACGGTGTGCTCTTCTGATGGTGGACTGTAAATTCTTTAGTCAAGGATTCAACTATTTTATTGATGAAGTGTGTACCTTGATCACTCATAAGGATATTTGGGCATCCATTCCTGGTTATGATGTCTTCAACTATGAAGCACGCAGTTGTAGAGTCCTTAACTGCTCTTTCTTTAGCCCATCTGGTCAAGTACTTTGTTGTTGTGATTATGTATCTTGCTCCTGTGCGCTTCCCTGGTGGTTTTATAGGTCCAAGAAATTCAATGGCCCATTTCTTGAATGCTTATAGGGTCAGTTGTGGTTATAAAGGAATTTCATCTCTTCTGAATGGTTTCCCAACCCTTTGGCATGCATCACAGGCTCTAGAATAGTCTTTATCATCTCTATGTAAGGTATGCCACCAAATGCCAACTCTAAGATCCTTTTCCATAGTTTATTTACCTGCCTAATGTCCTCCCGTGATGACTTCATGAGATTCTACAAGGATCAGTGGTCATTCTGCCTCCATAACAAATATTTGCAAGATCTCATCCAGTCCCATCTTGTATAGATATCCATCTATAAGTGAGAAATATGCAATGCGCACTACTAGTTGTTTCTTCTATGGAATTGTGTACTCGCTAGGTTCCATTCCTATTGACAGCAGTTGGATTATGTCTGTGAAGTGGTCATCGGTTTTTCTAATAACTAGAAAATGTGCATCTAATAGTGTATCCTCCAAACGGGTGGGCTCTTCGCCATGTTCCAACCTCAACAAATGGTCAAGGCCTTTGTTCATTATTCTTGGCTTAACTATGATCTCAAAATCATATTATTGAAACAACATAAGACATATGTAGATTCTCCCCCCCAACACTATCTTGTTGACCAGGTACTCCAGCACAGAGTGATCATTAAACATTTTAAAGTGTCCTCCCAACAAATAGTGGAGAAATTTTTGTAGTGTGTACACCATAGCTAACCCCTCTCGCTTAGTGGTGGTGTATTTAATCTCAGTATTTGATAGCTTCCGGCTAGAAAAGGCTAACGGGTGGTCAATATCTCCTTCTCTTGGTTGTTCTAACACATCTCCTAAAGCAATAGAATATGCATCGACATGCACATGAAACTCCTTGGTCCAATATAGAAACACTAAAATGGGCGTAGTAACCATTTTTTGTTTCAGTGTGTCGAAGCTCTACTAACATTCTTCAGTTCAACTAAACTGACAATCCTTCTTCAACAGCTTCTCCATGGGCACTGTAATCTGAGCATATCCTTTAATGAACTTCTTGTAGTAGCCTATGTGTCCGAACACAGTGCACAGCTATTTAACTGTTGTAGGAGGGGGTAGATCAACTATAATGGCGATCTTGGATGGATCTACCAGTAATCCTTGCTTATATACAATATGTCCTAATAAAACTCCAAATGGTGAGAAGAAAATGCACTTCTTTTGATTCAAATCAATTTGACATTGTCTGTATTTATCCAACATTAGCCTTCGACATTCAATGTGATTCTTCAATAAATTAAAGACTGTCTAATCATCAAAATATGTTTCTAAAAATTTGTGCAAAAACTCCTTGAATGCTTCGACCACCACCCTAGAAAATATGGTTGGGGAATTCTTCAATCAGAATGGCATCACTGTATACTGATAGGATCCCCATTCTTTTGCAAATGTAGTCTTGTGGCGATCTTCCTTGGCAATCCGGATCTGATGGTATCCTGGAAATCGTAAAATAATATACTTCCTGGCCTCCCATGTTATCTAACACTTCATCAGTGAATGGTGTAGGGAAGGGGTCATGTAAGAAGACATCGTTCAACTTCCTAAGATCTATGCAGATATTGATCTCACATGTCTTCTTGTCTCACACCACCATAGGGATAATCCACTCTGATTCTTCCATAGGTTCTATAATCCCTGCTTCCAACATTTTGTCAAGCTCAATCTTGACTTTTTCCTTATATATAGGGTTCAATCTGTAGGGATCCTCATCTCTCCCATAGGTCCTTTAATACCCTTCATACCAGTGAACTTTGTCAGAAACAAGTCCTGATACTCGTGCAACAACTCTGTAATCTTGTCAATGGTAGCAACATCCCAATAATCTCCGACATTGGAAAGATTCGGTGTCTCCTCTATTCCAATATTGACTTTCTTGATATTTATCGATTGTCCAATAAATGGTAACTCAACT
The DNA here is from genome assembly GCA_009831015.1 of Picea engelmannii. Lineage (NCBI taxonomy): Eukaryota > Viridiplantae > Streptophyta > Pinopsida > Pinales > Pinaceae > Picea > Picea engelmannii. The sequence goes on from ML800022.1 coordinate 268,438, forward strand.
CTGGGTTCTTCCACATCTCTCTGGCCTTCTATTTCTATAATGTTTGTTTTCCTCAGATCATCATCTTCATCCGCATTAATGTTGTAATAGCCTTGCAGTTTCTGTAGAGGCGCAGTCCATTCATCCTCTTCCTCTTCTAAGGGAAGGTTGCATACCTCCTCGAAATTTTTTTGTCTCACAATGTGTAATGCTTGGTATACTGAAGGAAATTGACTTTCAAATAGGAATGTAGTTATAAAATTATGATTCATACCTTTCCAATCTTTAGTGACGAGGCACAACTCTGCTTGAAGGTACCAGTTGATAGGTATCATGTCCAGCGTGTTGATGAATTTGTGTACCCACTGTTCTTGCAGGATGTGACTCCATGCCTCTTTGTAGCTTCGCACATGGTCCTTTGGGCAGCTTCAACCTATGTAGCAAACTTCACATCCTTCTACCTATGCTGAGAATCGTGTTGTCATCAAAGTACGACATTGTTTCTAGTCTGTGATATTAATTTTATGTGTCCCCCACCATCTCTTTGGTGTGGCTTTCAGGGCCTCATCCATGGCTAATAATCTTTGTTGTATTGGTACATTCTCCTCAAAGTCTGACAAGAAGTTTTCTAAAGGATTCAGACCATCAAAGGTGGTTAAGTTACTTACTGTTGTGTCAATCCAGTGAACTTCTCTAGTTAATCTAGCACATCTTCTTGTGGATAATTCATACATCTTATTATGCCAATTCTCCAATGCTTCTTCTGAATCTGATGAACAGGTGCTCTCACTCTGCCAGCGTAGATTCCCATCAGTTGTAGGATTAATGTAATCCTGATGTCTGGCGGTTAGCTTGTATATGTTTTCTAGTGCATATGGGCAATCTTCTTCTCTAATGGGCTCTGTGTATCACTGGATTTCATCTGGATCTAAAGGTGCGATGAACCTAAGGCCATCCTTTTAAAAATTCATGCATCTCTTCATTAAGTCAACAACAATAGAGTTGTTGAAGGCCCAATCAATTCCTAATAGTGATGGGTAAGGGAAACTATCATCAACTATTTCAATTACCTAAAAATATGAAAATGTTCTTACTTCATCAATGTCCACAGGGACATGCTCCAATCATCCAAATGGGTTGACATCTTGCTGATTATCCATTCGAAGCCTGATAGGGGAATAGATCAAATTTGGTTTTCCCATCTGTGCCCAAGTTTTCTTTGTCATGACGTTGACCTCCGACCCTAGGTTGAGGACCACATAGTCTATCTCGTACTCTCCTATTTGAGAATTCAAATGTAATTCCTTATTTGTCCTTCTCTTCTTACCAATTTAGTGTACTTCCCTATTCAGTAAGGGATCTATCTTTCCTAGCTCATATTGTTTGGTTAAATTTTGTAAGTCTTGTACAGTGATTTCATCCAAAATCAACTTAATACAAGTATGTAAAAATTCCATGAGATTTCTTACCTCTTTTCCTTCTCTTGGCGAAGAAGAATGATCAAATGTGTGAGGCATTCCATACTCTCTTACTACTGGTCTTGTCTTTGATGAAAAAGCTTGGTCTCCTCTAAATTTTTTTCGTGCTACCTCAAACATTTGTTTTTCTTTCTTTGCATCAAAGTCTTGGGTCTTCTCTGCAACTTTCCTAATTCCTAAATCTTCTATAATCTTCCCTTGGGTAAGTCTATCTTCTCCTGTAACAACACCTCCTCTAGTTATACTAGTGACTCTAGGGTCTCCTCCGTGAGGTTCAACATAGATCAGTTTCACTTGTGGGTTCTATTGAGGTCCTCGTCTTTCCTGAAGCTTAGCTAGCAACATAGGACAATATTCTATAACATGGTCAAACGAGCTGTAGTAGCTACAAGTGGCACAAGGGTTATGATAATCCCTTGCAAGGTGTCCTGGTTGTGTGCAGTTATAACAGATGATTTTTCCTCAGCCTCTACGCATTCCTCCTCCTCCTCCTCTTCCTTTGAATCCACCGCGAGGATTGATGTTTCCTCTCCCATGAGAGTTATATTGTGTATTATTTCCTTCTTGCTATACTTCACCTTGGATATTATATATGTCTCTTGACCTTTCATGCATGAGATCATAAGCCCTACAATATCTATCATCATGCCCTATAGACTTACAGAATGTATAGTACAAATTAGTAGTTGTTTGAACATACTTTTGCATATAATAGCTCTCACTAGTACAATGTATGTTTTTGCATGCCTCGCACCAGGGTAAGGTGACTTGCTTCAAGGGGCTTGAAGCTCCAGAAGCCAAGTATTCGTTGAATAGAGGGAAGTGTTCCTTTTCATGGCCTTCTAATCTGCGTCTAACACACCAGATATCTTCTCTTTTGTATTTTACCTTGTCTTTCTTCATATATTCGACCTGCAAAGACAAACTAGTTATCTGACTCAAGCTTTGACTCATACCTGAGCTGGATTCTCCCATAGGGGTTGATTAAAGTTTCATGATGATTTCCAATGCCTCAACCTGCGAAGCAATCTTCTGTTGCATCAGGGGAACTTGGATGTCTAGTAGGAGGGAAGCAATGAACCATTCTTTGTTTTGTTCATCTGGGATCTGAAAAGTTAATTGGCCTATCAATGTTTTGAATCTCTGATCGAATTTCCACGCAAGTTTAAACACCTTCTGCTTGATCTCTTTCAACTCTATGATACATTGTGATTTCGAATTAGGTATCTTAAATTCTTTAATCAACGAGTTCTTGATCTGATTCAATGTCTTAGGCTTTGAAAGTCCTTGGATTATTTTCATGTACCAACTCCGTGCATGATCTTTGAGAGTTGTACTGAGCTGGGTTCTTTTGACAGCTTCATCTGTGACATTCTTAATGTTCCATGCAACTTCACAAAGGAACCAGTGCTAGTTAGGATCTTTAGATCCATCTCCCCTAAAGATAGGAAGTCTCATCTCATCTGTCATAGATATTACTAGGGTTCTTGACTGAATATGTGGTGGACTACTATGGACAGTGCTCTGGATGCTCTGGTGACTGGAAATACTCTGGTTTCTTAATATTGAATCGACAGGAAGAATTATAGTACTTACTTCAATGGTATGTGTGGTTTATGAGCCTTCAGGTACTCCTCGGCGAAGCTCTTCATATTATTCTTCCTCTGTCCCAGTGGGTTTTGAATGTTCTTCGTGTATCAGATTTGCTTCTTCTCCACTGTAAAAACCCTCTTCTCCATAGTTTTTCTTGAACAGGTTCTCAAGGTGAACTTCTCTGAACACTTTCCCATTATGTGTATGTCCAACCTATGTGTCGTTGTTGCTGTCTAATTTCTTGAACATTATCTTTTCTGGATCCAACCAATCTATTGTATCTTCAATATGTTCTTCTCATGCAATAACGTCTTGAGTCTTAGCTTCAAGAATTGTAAAAAATTTCCTCTGGGTCCCTTAAAGAAATATCTCTCAGCTTGGCTATATGACTCTACCCTGTCAACAACAAATTCTTTGATGTACCCTCCAATGGTACTATCGAACCAGTGATTTGTTGCTCATGATACGGTGTTATCAGCTTCCTTGACCTTCTTGATCAACTCTGACATCCAAACCACAGGAAGTCTAGGTCAGATCTCGAATTGGGTATTGACCAATATAGCTAGCCACTTGTATAGCTCTTGATGGATTCCTTCAAAGAATATCTCATGTACATCAGTAAAAATATACTTCTCCAACCAGTCCTCTGAACTAAGATTAGGGTTCTTATTCTAGGTTTGAGCAAAGTCCTTCTCTTGATCTTCTATCCACTTTTTATTTTCTTTCTTCGATGGAAACCACCTTGACATTCCCTTAAAACAATTCCTATCACAACAATGGAACCATTTTTTGGCATAGGGGTAGACCCAGGGTTCATCTCCAAGAGCGCACCAACAAGACCTAACTACTGGCCCTTTCAGAAACACCTGGGAAGTAGATGCGGTCTCACCCAAAGCAGTTATGAGGGGGTTGCAGGATAGAGATGTCTACAACCAAGGGGAATATCAAGTGGATCTAACACAGGAACAACACAACATTCATATGTCACTTATCAGCTCGATCTACTCCATGCATCTATCATATCTACCTTAGCAATGCAATAACAGTATATGAAGAACAAATACAAAATACCAATCATACACAACACAAAATATGCGTGGTTCACCCTCTCTCTAGGGCTACATCCACATAAATGTGCTATATTATATTGATGTAAAGTATATAGTTCTTATCTGAACTCTAAGCTAGTAGACCCTCTATTCTTCTTCTATGATTCTCTCCCCTCTCTGTGCACCCAACTGCAGGGTTGATCTTCACACCCAGCTGAAGATCTTACAATACCAGAAGGTTCTTGTACTCATAACTTCTCTCTCACACAATACTCTTCTCCCAACCTACTTCATATCAATAGTAACAATAACAACACATCGACCCAAAGTACCCACCCAAAACACCACACCAACCTAAGCCCTTTAGACCTCTATTTATACATTACAATCATTCACTAACATCCTTAGGTCGAAACCTAAGTGTCCAAAACCCTAGATACCATAACCCTAGGTGTATAAAACCCTAGGTCAACTTGACCCATGTTTTTAGGGCTTCGCCAGCATGTCTTTCCTTCCTTCTCGCACAGTGCTCCAAAGCATATAATGGTGGATTTTTCATCTTTCTAAGTCATCCACGATCCTTCTTCATTGCTTATCTATCATCCCCGATCTCCTCATCCAACATCTTTATTTCTCAGGATTCACTCCATCTTTTCTTCTCTTTTGCTCACTTCGACCCAGTATCAGTCACTGTGTCTTCCACGAAGTTCTCTTTTTCCCTTTTCTTCCTTGTTCTTCGCTTCCTTCCATAACCAAGGGATAATAGGAAATCTCTTGAAAAAGGCCATGGATGAAAAAATGGTGGCCTTGGATAAGAATGAGGATTGGTATCTAGTAGAGTTGTTGACTGGAAGAAATACTATTGGAAGCAAATGGGTGTTTAAAAAGAAGTTAAATCCATAAGGAAAAGTGGAGAAATGAAAATCTTGGTTAGTAGAAAAGGGTTATTCCCAGGTTGAGGGAATTGATTTTGGTGAGATTTTTTCTCTTGTTGCCAAGTTAACTTCTATAATATTTTTATTATCTGTTGTTGTTGCATTTGATTTTGAAGTAGAATAGATGGATGTGAAGACAACATTCCTACATGGGAATCTAGAAGAATAAATCTATATGAATAAGCCATAAGGTTTTGCTATGAAGGAAAAGAAGGAGCTGGTATGCAAGATGAAAAAGTCCCTATATGGTTTAAAAAAAATACCAAGGATGTGGTATCAAAAATTTAATACTTATATGCTAGGACTTGGCTTCACAAGAAGCAAAGAGGGTCATTTTGTGTATTTTAAATTAATTGGTGATAATTTGACTTATTTGGTATTGTATGTGGATGACATGTTATTGATATGAAACAACAAGGATATTATCTAGGATGTGAAAACTCAGTTTTCCTCTAAATTTGACATGAAGGATATTGGTACTTCAAATTTCATTTTTGGCATGGAAATTAAAATATATCTGAAAAAGAGGAAACTTTGGTTAAATCAGAGAAAATATGTCGAGACAATATTGCATAGGTTTAATATGCAGGAATGTACACTGGTAAAGGTCCCTATTCCTGTTGGTGTAAAGTTATATGTGGATCAGTGTCCCAAGACACAGGAAGAGGTGGAGGACATGTCTTGTGTTCCATATTCAAGTGCAAATTGCAGTTTGATATATGCAATGGTCTGTACTAGACCAAACATTTCACATCCAGTGGGAGTTTTGAGCAGGTATATTTCAAAACCAGGAAAGGAACATTGGACAATAGTAAAAAGAATTTTCAGGTATTCGCATGGAACTACTAGCTATGGATTGTGCTACCAAGGAAGACTGAGATTGGACAGAGTGTTGGATATACATGGATTTGTGGATGCAGACTGGGCTGGAGATCCGGATCGTAGGATATCTACTAGTGGGTCTGTGTTTAACCTGTTTGAAGGAGAAATCAGTTGGATGAGAAAAATACAAGTTGTAGTGGCACATTCAACTACAGAAGTTGAATACATGGCATCCACTCATCCAAGTAAGGAAGAAGTATGGTTACAAATATTTTGTTCAGGTATTGGGTTGGTACAACAAGTTGTAAGAATATATTTTGATAGTCAGAGTGCAATTTTTCTGGCAAAGAACCCATCTTATCATTCAAAGAAAAAGAATATCGATATTCAATATCACTTTGTGAGAGACATGGTTGAAGAAAATAAAGTGTTTTCCATTAAAGTGGACACTTTGAAGAATGTTGCAGATTCATTAACAAAATCTGTGAGCACTGAGAAGTTCTCTTGGTGTAGAGGATCCATGGGAATTGTTGTCCTGGATTGTTGACTATGTAACCCTGTAAACCCCTTGTATGCAAAGAAAACAAAAAGTGGGATAATTTTGGGTATGTCTTATATTCTTTGAATGATTAATAGTGTTTACTGATTGGGAAACATGTCACATTTTTCCCTCGATTTTTGTGTCCATTATTGGGCAGTTTTTTGGCACATGATTTTTGCCAATGGTTTTCTATTTCTGGTTAAGGAATTAGGGTTGTTGACTAATACAAGTCATTGGGTTAGGTATTTGGATGTCATTGGATCCTATATTTATATTGTATTGTAAAAAATGTAACATGATGACTGCATATAGAATATGTTGATTTTCCCGCTTTGGGTTTCCATGGGAAAAATATCTGTGTAATGTGTGTATTTTCCATTGTATCTTTTCGGTTGTTTTACTGAAAATTTGTTTGCAATAAATATTGTACAAGGTTAAAATATACAGAGAAAAGGAGAATAGTGGTAGTGTGTAGATCAGCCTGGGGGCAGGCGTGCATGATTTTGGTGTGGTTTGGTCTGGAAGAAAGGGCGTAGACCATTGGTGCATCAAAAGAGACAAAAGACGAAGACTCCCCTAGTGGTGGGGGGCATGAGTTTGTGTTTTTGGATGGTCTTGCGTGGATGTAAGTTGATAAGTCCTTGGTTCACCTCACAATATTTTTTAGAAGAATATGGTCCTACCCCCCTTTTGTACCTCCCCCCTTGTGCATTTTTAATCAATAAGAAACCACAAAATATAGCAACGATATTGGAGTTGAAGAAAGAGAAGAAGAAGAAAGTACTAAAAAATCAATTGAAGAGGAAGGAGAAGTCAACAATACTTTACCCCAAGTGATAGTGGTGTGTAAATATCCCATCAGTAATAGTTGGAGAAGCATAATTACTTTTGGTTCCAAGATAGAGAATCAATATAGTACACTACAGCAGTTTGTATTCCAAGGAATAGGAAAAGATGATGCATAGCAACACTTGTTAACATGTGAATCCATATGGTCTGTGAAGAGGGTTACAAATGATGCGGAGAAGATCGCATAATTAGAGAATACATTCAAGGATGGAGCCCTAGCATGGTACATGAAATACAAGGCCATTGCGCCAACGGGACAAGAGAGGTCCCTAGATGATATCAAGAAAGCTCTGCCTCAAAAATTTTAGAAGTCTAAGTATGACTCTCAATGTATAATGGATATCAACATAATCAAACAGAAGGAAGGAGAGATTGTATAGGATTATGAGAAATGGTTCAATATTTTGTTGGATAAGATAACGTTCTATGTCGAGGATGTGTAACAAAGAGAATGGTTCATTGTGGGGTCACTCCCCCATATATGAGTCTTGCTCACCCAAAAAAAGGTGATGACTCAAGCCGAGGCAGGAAAAATCATGATGCAATTGGAAGCTACATTGGGAGGCACAAAAACATCGACCATGTTGGAGCAGGTGTAGTCACAACTAGCCAACCTAAAAATCTAGTTTCAATATATGGCCAAATCTAAAGTCATGCCTGAGCATGTATGGTGCACTACCTCTTTGTTAGAGGGGCATTGTCGAGACGAGTTCCCGGTCCTTCCAAATTATATGGTGATAGGTGCGTCAACTCCATTTTCATATGGACAATATGAATGGCATGAGATCTGTAGATAGTGTGGACAAGGGCTACCCTATTGTCTCACATTAAAAAAGTTTCAAATGATGACTCACACCACCTTTTGTAAATTTTGTAAGTTCATTGTCCATGATGTCAATAGTTGTTTCTCCCTCTAGTTAATACAAGATAACACCCAGGAACCCTTCCAAGTGCAAGAAGAGAAAAATGGTGGTGAGTGTGGTGGCACAAACAAGGGAGAATATCAAGGAGAACCCCGAGGTGGATATAGGCACGCTCGTTTCAAATCATATGACACATATTCTGAGGATGCACTGGATAGATGGAAGAACAATATTTACGATGTGTGAACAAGGAGATGCGCACACATTTCAGTAGAAGAGCATGGGGAATATTTTGTCTCATATTGATATGATGGGTTGGATATGGTGGACACCTTACTTTCATGGATTTGAAACATTCTCGAGTATCAACAACATCCCGCACTTGACTCAATAATGATAGGGATTGTTACAGGTTGGTGGGTTGCAGATCGAGGACCATATCACGAATGGAAAGATCTTGTACCCTCTCTATGAGAGATATTTCAACCAAATTTAAACATTCTTTAATACACTTTTCCTTGCTTATGATGATGGATAATGACACAGAAGTGCAAGGTGCGTATTCATTATATGAATGACAATCATTGGTTCCTCAAGAAACACCCTCTATCATCAATTCTCCAATTTTACATTGGGAGACATAGGCATCCCTCCTTACCTCAATATGATATGTTCCCTTCACATATGTTTTCTAAACCCAACACTATTGTTGAAAACATGATCAACCAATGGATCCTACAAAAGGTCCTTGCACCAATTTTCCCTTGCCTACATAGACAGTCACTGGCTATGACAAGATGCGGAGACGTGGCAACCCACCTAGGGATACCCTTCTTCTAACACCATAATCAATTCCCTTTGGGGTACACTAATCCATGCACTGCACCTCTGGCACGTAAAGTTGCACATGGGTTCTCCCACCTATATTCTTCCTTCTTTTGAAAATCTAGTCATAGCCATAGAATGGAAATACTAAGGTCAAAGTGACAAGTCCTCTTCACACATCCACTCCAGATAATTCTGAAACTGACGCCTCATTAACACTGTCAAATAAAGTATGATTTTCCACATATCACAATTAAAAGAAACATTTATGAAAAAAATTGCATAAATCCGAGCATTAATGCAACACATTCCAAAATATAGTTCACCATGAAAATCCTAATAGCCAGACCCATCAGAAGTATCCATCCATGTAACACCACCTTTTTAAACATTGATTATATGTAATTAATCATGATTGGTGATTTCCATATAATGGAATGTAATTATTGTAAATATTGTTTAATTTTAAATGCCGAAAACTGACTATGGGATGAATCCTTAAAGTACTAGCCATGATACCACTAGGGGAAAGATTGAAGAAAACCTAGAGAGGGGTTCTTCATGTTAAAGAGGACCCAGACCTCCTTGTTGATAATATTTGATTTTGGTAATATTCAGATATTCCCTTTAACTCTGATTTCAAGGAAAATAAGTTAATGAGGAATGGTTGGTGGTTGAGAAACCAATCACCCTTAATGAATACAGGTATGGGAAGACCTGGCTAGGATAGTTGAACTGTCAGCTAAAGATACCACAAAGTAGCATCCCTACAACAAATATTGACCACTTGGGTTCCTTCTAACAGAAGTAAGGGAATAGGTCAAGAACCTTCCCAAGTGATGTGTGCAAGAAAATCACACAAGGGTAGACAAAAAGATTGAAAGGTTAGAGATCTGGCCGAAAGGGGGGAACTCAAGAGGGGTTTAGAAGATAGGTTTGTAAAAGACCCAAAGAAAATGAGATTTGTTGCTGCAAGAAAAGAAGCGCAGAGAATTACCTGGTGGTATCATGACTTTCCATGGGGGTGGCTAGAGTGCTAATGTTAAGAACCGAAAACTGAATACAAAAGCACCACAACAGATATACAAGAACAATATGCAAAATCTTCTTTATTACTATCAAACCCATAGGGTAGGGTAACACCATACAATGGATCCTATTATGGAAGGGATCCTCTCCTGTTCACTTGCCTCTTCGAGGGGGCATCCTCCTATTGAGCTACTGCTCCAAATACAATACTTCTCTTCATATCTCATTACATTGCTTGAATCCCTTTATATAGTGCTACCATCACCTAAGAACATTTTAGAGGAGGAATCTTCTAAAATTAGAACCTTCTAAGAAGTCCTCTTACATTTATTATATCTAATTACCCATTTATTATATCTAACTATCATAGTGGGCCTTATTTAATAGTATAGTGGACCTAGTCCACCTTACATTGAATGACCTCCACTATTATCACTATGGG
>ML800022.1:280508-298417 GCA_009831015.1 Picea engelmannii
AGCTACCTTACAGCTAAGAATGAATGAATTTGATCCTATGGTTGGGTGAAAAGGAGAACACCCATAGTTGGTTTGGTTGGTTACATCCTGTAAATAGATAAGTAATCCTTATACTCCATGTAACTAAACTGTAATTGTACTCAAAAAATGGTCATGCCTTCTAACGGATTGAATTCTTGTAATTACTGTAAGTTTGTGTGCTTCAATTAATCATGAAGCTTCACATGTGACTGTACACAGAGTATGAGCACTCTTTATGGTTCTCTATTAAATAATTTAACTAGGGGTTTATAATTCTAGAATGCACAATAGAACGATTGCTATAGGGGGTTTCTTGTTGAAGGGAACCAAACAATGGTATGAGTAATTCCAACACCAATTCAAAACTTACATTTTCCTTCATGCAACAAGGTTTATAGTTTCGGGGTTGTTAATTCCAGGGATAGATTCTTTCCCTTTGAAATTCCTTTCTTAACATAGAGAACAATAATCGTCGATCTTAGAATGAGAATTGATCTTAACAACCCAAGGAGGAGTTACCTACTCATTGAAAGATTCCTTGCGTAGGTCAATGAGTCACATTAGTTGTTGATCTAGAGAAGAGAGTTAATCTTAGCCATCCAAAAGATGGGATGGTTACCCATTGAAGTCCCTAATAAGTTAGTGAGAAAGTTGCAACTGTATGATGGGTAGATCAATAGATCCCCACTATTGGACAATTACGTAAATCTCAGGAGGGAGTTTCACGACTTGGGGCATCAGAGAATCAGACCCTGAACAATTTCTAAGTCCAAACTCCTTTGGAATTCCCAACATGCTGATCTCTAGGGACCATATTTCTAGCCCCTTCTTTTGTACCTTTAGTTATAAGTATAAATACAAGAGAGAGAGGGTGACTTCAAGAGTGACATTTTGCACCATCCTTGTAGAGAGGAGGTCAAGAGATGACACTTGTCAACGTTTGATTCGCTAGAAAGTCAAGTTTGGACCCCGAGTAGGCTTAAGCCTTCGGAAGAGCGCCTTAAAACCTAACCCTTTATATCTATAAAGTGAACATATCTAAGCTGTATATATCTTGGTGAAGGAATTGGGGTAATAAACCCATCATTAACAATCCTTAATCATCTTGTAATCCCCAGAAAGTGGACCACGAGAAATTTTAGCGTGCAAGAGATGGGTAAAGAGTTGTGATCCGGTGCCCGTGGTTACATGGTGCTAACACATGTCCTCCTTAAATCCTACATGATGGACAAATTCCACTGTTCATCTTGATCATGGATTAAATATGGACCATTGATTCCCCTTTAACTAAACCCAACTCCTGTCGTGGACCACCATAGAAATTGGAGTGTGTTGGAACCTTGCACTCTACGTATTGTCTATTGAGAGGAGTATCATGTCCGCATGACATATCTCGACATTGGACCCTTGGGGCATAAAAAATTACCCAATATGCAAGTCTCATCAAAGGTCAAGTTCTTCTGAAATGAGAACCATCAATCTATGGATCGACGACCCAACTTCCACTGTCTGATCCCTTAAGCCACTACCACACGAGACATGTGAGAGGATCCCTGACAGTCATCAGATCTAATAATGTGAGATATTGGTTGTCGATATCATAGACTCATAACCCCATGAGTTAGCATAATTAACCATCCCTTAATATGTGGTTACCCTAATTAAACCATCTCATAATCCTCCAACGTCGATCTTCAAAGATTTTTAGGGTTGCAGTTCGTTGGGAAAACCCCGATGACCACTATTCAGTGGTGAGGTGTCACTTGAAGAATGAACCATGTGTCATGACATGGGAGGGCCATGTGCCATCCCTTGGAGGTTCCATGTGTCACTTTGATTTGGCATATTTAGACGGATATCCATAGGGAGAATGGGTGCCACGTGTCATGCCAGATGGCAGACAATGGAAGGTCCATATGTCAAATATGGATTGTAACATAGTTACCAACTTAATGAGAACTCTACAGATTTCTCATTTTTTTTGGGGGGGGGTCACATTTTTTACCTCATTTTTAAAAATGGTGCTACTGGTAGAAACCCCCTCCCTTTTTAGGTGGCTTTTTGATATTTTAAATTTTTTGATCCATAATGTTTCCACATTATTTTTTTAAATGTTTTTTTTTCATATATTTTCAAATTTTTCTATTTTTCTATTTTTATTTTTTATTCAACTGTGTTTTTAGTCATTTTTCCAAGCTTCTTTCAATCTTAAAAATATTTTTTACCATTTACTTTTTGAAAATAAGATTTTTTGTCTCCTTAATTCATTTATGGTTACAAACTTTTTAAATATAGTGGAAAATATCATTTTAACACATTTTTCACCTTTACTTCAATACATAGAAAATCATTGTAGTTAAATAACACTATTTTTTAATATTTAGCAAAAGTATATAATTAATTTTTTTTTTCATAAATTAAAAACTAAAAAAAAACTAAGAAAAATAAAAGAAACGAAATTAAAAAAAGGTAAAAAAATTAAAAGAAAATTTATATAATAAAAAACAAATCAAAGAAAAACTTGAAAAACTAAAGAGGAAAAAAACCAACAAATTTAAAATATATACAAACTAAGCTAAAAAGAGAAAAAAGAAAAGAAAAAGAACAAATTAATGGCCCAAAAACTTTAGAAAAGTTAAAAAAAACACAAAAAAATCAAAATATATATATAAAATAAAATAAAATTTACGTTGATGTTTGGACAACATCGAGAAGACATTCTCTTAGAATAATAATTAATAATATAATTATTAAATATTAAATATCATATATAATAAGTAAATGATAATAATAAATATTTATTGATTATTCAGGGGATGCATCCTTTCATGGATGGTCACCATATGTTCCCTATATATGGAACACTCATCATTGTAATAATATATCGATTATATCTCATATGAAGAAAAAAAACATGGTATCAGAGCTAGACTGCGATTGACTCCTTCACAGGAGGGCCCAGGAAAATGAGAGTAGAATGAAATGTTGGGAGTGTTAAATTTATGGGGTTGTTACAATATCTATGTACAAAGGCAATAACGTGTGAGAGTGTTGAGAGTGAGAACTCCTTGAACAAAATCCATAATCTATGGAAGCAGTGGATCAGTAAAAGAGGTCGGAAGATGCTTCTTTGATTACATGGTTGCTCATGGGATATATGTCAAAATATGCAATAGTCTTGATGATAAAAATAGCATGCTATAGAACAATCGAAAGAAATTCCTTTAGAGTTCAACTCAATGACCCACGAGGTAAGTTTCCATAGGAACAAATATGCTTTCCAATAGCTCCTCAAAAAAATTGTAGCATGAAGATGGGTTAAGAATCCAGGGCATCCTGACAGCTGAATAGAAGATGGTCTTACATAATTTAAATCTAAGAGGGTTGATGAGTGTCTTCAAAACCATTGAAACCCTGTGTTGTTTGTTGTGTTGGCTTCTGTATTGTCACCTTTCTTTCTCATCATAACCACTAACATGTTGAGATTGTCAAAATCCTTTAGAATTCGCAGGCATAATGCACCTGGAATTACACTATACAATGCACAATTGAAACCCTATTGGATCCAAGAGGTCCTAAAAGACTTCAAAAGTGAAATTAGTATATAGTGTGAAACATGTGAGTGTGGGTGTGTACTTCTAGACCACGTTTGGGCATTTCTTCTATATTGGCACTCCATAGAAAAAGGAAAATTGTGTATTGAAACCCTAGGTACTACCCAAAAGACTAAAAGTTGATCTTTCTGGAGCTATTGACTGCAAGATGGAAGATTTGGAGAGAAATTGTAACATGTTTCTCTATGATCTGTCTATCGGAAGCTGAGATCATTATTCAAATAGTTTGCAATTGTGCATTAGTAAAAGAAGTGATTTTTAGATCCTTAAGATGAGATGTGTTCCATCTATTAATAAACATTATAGAGCATTGGATAGAGTCGAACGTTTAAGAGAGGCTTGTTTCCAAATATGGTGTTGAGGAAATATTCATAGGAGGCGGAGATACTACCTCTAGGGTTGTTGGAAACCCTAAGACACAACTAGGGAAATGTGTTCTGAGAGTTTCCTTTCCAATAACGTATTGTCGAGAAGGGGTGCAACTTCATGAAAAATTACCTAAGAGAGAACGTTCATGTTCCATATCATGTGGATGATTTCCAAATCTCCTAATGTGCATGAAGTTGAATGATAAAATGAGATTTGATTGAATAGTTATAATACACAAATGTGTGAAGCTTTTGGTTTAATGAACGGCTCTTCCCTACTACCTATGTTGTTGACCCAGGGTTCATATCTTTCAGGGTACCAACAAATCCTAAAGCTATCTTCCCTTCTAGTAAACTAGAAGGAAACACAGTACATAGAATGCACTACGCAGTCTCACCTGAGATAGATTTAAATGGTTGGTTGTAAGACTCAGGTGTTTACAGCCTAGGATTGAGCGAGAGATATGGAATMTGTRTTCTAAACCATTTGTTATAACTTGTGTTACAAACTACTATTATTCTCTTTTATATTTTAACCTCCATGGTATATTTTCTTGATATCCCAACAACAATTAGCCAAGMAATGCAATAACTCATTCATTCATTACACACAACATTTAACTGCTAAAAGTATGACAAATATATGCATGCATTCATCACATTACACAGGTATTACCATGGTTCACCCCCTCCTGGGATACGTCCACAAARATTTGTCTCTTGGATCTCTTATTATGGTAGTTCTGCAATTCTCATTCCATGCACTTACAATTATCCTCAAATGGGTAAGATTTATATGAAGAGAACTAGATCGCACCAAGCTCCTTGGCCTGTGATCTAATCCTCAAGATATACCTTCTCTCCTCTGCTCTAGCTCAACCTCTTTACAAAATTAGTTCATCTAATCAAAAACATTATATACCATATCAACCTCTACAAAAGTAGTGAAACAAACCTCTCTATTATACCAGTGTATATATATTTATATATATATCGGGCTCTTCATCCATTTACACAAAACCTTACAAAAACCCTAACCCTACTGCCGTTAGGTATTCCTTCTCTGTATGCATGCTTTCCTTCCTTCCAGTTATCGTCTCCTTCTTGCATGTGCGTTTGTTGTGCTTATTACCAATTGTCGCTTTCCTCTTGCATGCTTTCTTTCCCATGATTTCTCTTCCAGCTGTCATTCTTCTTTGTGCATGCTTTTTTTCCCACTTCAGCCTGCTACCAACATGCCACTAACACTGACATGTGACTCATCCTGAAACACCTAATATTTCTAAGATGCTTCGATCTCCTCGGTGATCGTCTGGAACTTTTCCCTCAGCTCTATTGCTTTTATCAATGCTTGTGTGATCTTCTCCTTAATGGTATCCGCTACCTGAACTACCACTTCGTTGCTCAGTAATCCTACACATTTTTCATGTGTTTGTTCCATATGTGTTCTAGTTTCTTCTGTCGGTGTGATTACTTCTGCCACCTATTCATGTGCAGTGCTTAGAAGTTTCCCAAAAAAATCTCCCACTCTTCATTCCAATTCTTTCTTGTGTTCTGTCTCCTCTTAAGTTTCGGATTTGGCCTACTCACAATATTTTTCCAGTGCTTCCCACTTCTTTGTTTCTTTCTATAGCTCAACTATGTTTTTATGTGCCCGAGACTGCATCTCATGGTCAACACTAACCTGCAATTTGTATAGTTCCCTTTATGGCATCCGTTTCAAGACAAATTGGATGTGGTCCAAATCCTTCAACGGTGTTTGTCCCACGATTTCATCCATTCGTAGCATGCTCGGTTTTATGTATACCGTTGTGTGTGCATGTGGCATTGGGAGGACTAGGTATTGTTCTTATACCTCCACTCATTCGTTGGTCTGTGTCGTTGACAGCTCTATGCCTCTATTACTACTTGCTCTTTGGGCCTCCCCGAGTGTCCTAAGGAGCTGTCTCATTTCTATCAGCTCTTTTTGCAGTTTATCCCTGTGATGTGTCGTGTGGTCGAAGTATTTTTCTAGGCAATCCTGGACCATTCTGGCGATCATTTCTCCATCATCCTCCATGATTGTATAGTCCGATGATGCTCATTGCACCTTTAATTTCTTGCACATGCATGTTGCCTATACAGTTGGTCTCTTAGTTCCCCCTAGTTCTTGTGTGATGGAGTTTGGGGCAGTCTACTACACTCCTTTAGCTTGCTTCAGCTATTCAGTGGGTGCTTTGTACCCCTTCTAGATTCCTATATTATTTGACCCTTCGTTTTCCTGAGTCGGCTTGTTTTGGCCCATCCTTGGTTTCTTGGGTACTGGGATTTGTGGAGGTTGTGTTTCCACCTACACTGCCTCTCCTTCTGCGGGTCCTTCCGGTACTTCCTAGGGAATGGGTGGGATCCTCCATGTGTCAGGCCATTTGTTGATGAACATGTCTATAGCATCTTCTGTGATGCAGTAGTGCATCGGTAGCCACTGTTTATCTGGATCTTTCCTTGGTTGTATCCACATGGCTTGACATGTAGCCCAGAAGTTAACGATGTCCCCATATCGCGTGACAACCTCTAGTGTTATTCTCCATGATCAAATGATAGATTCCTGTATGTCCCATGGGTATGCTTCAAATATGATTCCATTTTCCCTCATATATATCTCACTAGCCTAGCCTATGGCCTAGATCTCAGTAATATATATCTCACTCCCACTGGTTGTGGTCTAGTACAAAAAATTACATACTCTGGTTCCCGCCATCCCATGAAGGCTATGAGGGTGAGTAGCCATGATTAATGGAATTTTGTACCGAGGTCATGTGCATCCTTGCAATCCACTTGGAACAAGTTTAATAGATAAGGCGCCCAACTCACGAAGGTGCCTTCTGCACACTAAGATGCAACTACGATGACTCTCGTTGGTACTTCGTCTTTATGACATTTTCTTAATAGTTTACAGGCTAAGATATGTGTGCCCAATTGTGTCACTGCATTGTTGATCTATTTGATTATAATGCCTCTTGTCCCCCTGGAAGTACAATATTTCTTCTTCATTTCCTCTGCTAATGCTTTCTCCTTGGATTTATATTCTAGAATTAGCACGGTATCCATACCCTGGCTGGGTAGTCTGGTTATCTATGTGATAAGATCAACAGTTATGAGGATGGGTTTGTCCAGCCATATATCCCCTCTATGCATGACTGCTAACAACTTCTTAATGCATGTTGTCGCATACTGGCCTCTGCCAAAATGTGGAAGTTTCAGCAACCCTAAAATTCTTGTTATGTCCAGTCCAACTGCCCACTAATGTGGTTGGATGATCATTTCTCCAAGTTGGTTTACCACTCTATTCTGCATAAAAACCCTCGGCGCAAGTTTCAAGTACTTGGTTTCATCTGATACATCATGGTCGGAATAATTGAGATTCCATACGTGACCTAGTAGTTGCAGATCTACCTGTACTCCCTCTGGTATGTGTGGTAGCACAATTTCTGTTGTCAATTTCTTGTGAGGTGAGCTCAGTATCAGAACTTTGTCTTCCTGCTGTGGTGGTTAGTACAAAGTTCTAGCAACTTCTGGTTTCTCCCCTGTAAGCCATTCTGGCCAAGACAAAGTAGTTCCCATGGTCTCTTCTGTTGTTTGACCTAGACTGGGTACATGCGACTCGTCTGGTTTCTCTTTGGATCCTTGATTCGGTTTCATTCCATTAACTTCCATGACTAGTTCAATGCTTTCTGGTTGCACTTCCTGTTGGGTTTTCGCTTCCTCGTTCTGAGGTTTCTGCATCGCTGTTGGCATGTTCTCTTTCATGGTATCTGCTTGTGGTTGTTGAATCTCTTCTAGTATCAGTGTAGAGTTCACCGAGGTTCTCTTTGGGGATTGGATCTCATCGATATTGATGATCCTTGGTTGTTGTTGCTCATTTTCTTCCAGCAGTCCTCATGACCTAGTTTGAACCCTGGTCGTTCTAGCTGTCTCGCCTGGTTCAATGGACTTCATTGGTGCCATAGTGGTGAGTGTATAACATTTGTTGATTTTGGAGGATTTTGGTGAGCTCTGTGGTCTTGCCTTGTCCATTCGAGTTGTTGTTTCTCTCTCTTTGTTCTCCTTTCATGAATAGACTAGTTGCTTCTGTGCTCACGTGTTGTATGGGCTTGTCATGAAGCTTATCGAGGACACTTCCTCCATGATGTGATTAATTCACCACAATTGTGGGTTCAATGCATCTGAGGTAGTTTTGTACTTTCCATTACACTTATTTTTCTGTTTCCAGTTGGCCTGTTTAATGTGATGTTCCATCGGTCCTTGTCGTGCCTTAATTCCACTTAGTATTGTCCTGTCATCCTACTTTTGCCGAATTTATGTTTCCCACTCATTTTTCTTTGGCATGTAACCTTTGTTCTTTCCTTTGCTGCATGAGCATCCTGTGGATTTTTTATCTTTGGCGTGCTTTGCGCTTTTCGGTTTTTTTTTTCTTCTTACTGTGCGGTGGGTGGGCGACTGTCCTTATACAGCTTCAGTCGGCTCCTTTTGATCATTCCTCTAAGGTTTGCACCTGCTAAATCTCTTAACTATACAGTTACACCATTTGTTACATATTTGACCTCGTATGGTCCTAACCAATGCATTCTCATCTTTCGTGGTGCTGACACAATTTGTTGTCATAGAGCAATACTAGATCTCCTTCCTTGAAAGTATTCTTCTTAATGTGTCATTTGTGTCATGTTTCTTCTCTAGCCTTTTGAGCTTGTTGATGGAATCCTTCCAAGATTTGGTCTTCCTCCATTCCTAACAGTTGGTTTAGTCTTTCATGTATTGTGTTGCATTCTTTCATTTGTGTGATTGTTGCTACACGTAAGATGGGTACTAAAAATTCTAATGGCACTACTGCTTCTTGGTTGTAGACTAGTTTGAATGGTGTGTCCCCTGTCAAAAAATTTCATGTCGTCCTATATGCCCATAATAGTGTTGGTACTTTGAGGTCCCATACGTCTCTGTTGATGTTATAGATCTTTGTCAGTGAATTCTCTAGAATTTTGTTGAAGGCTTCTACTGTTCCATTCGCTTGTGGATGATATGGTGTTTTTTTCTAATGGCGAACTTCAAACTCTTCGAGCATTGCATTGATGGTGCTATTTATGAAATGCGTACCTTGGTCGCTCATCAAAACACTTGGGCACCCAAACCTAGTAATTACTTGTTCAAATAAGAAGTGTCCAACTATCTTTGCACTGCAGTCTTTTACTAGTGCGGCTTCCCCCACCTTGTTAGGTATTTCATCACGGTGATGATGTATCTTTACCATGTTCTTTTGGATGGTGGATTAATTGGTCCCACAAAGTCTATTGCCCATTTATCAAATTCTTGTAATGTCACTTGCAGTCGTAATGACATCTCTTCCCTTATGTTGGGTTTTCCTACCCTTTGACAGACATCGTATCCTTGACAGATTTCTTTCGAGTCTCTGTGAATCATTGGCCACCATAATCTTGCACGGTAGATTTTCTTGCATAGTGTCCTCCTACCAATCCCTTGTGGGATTCTGCTAAAATTCCTGGTTGTTCGTTATCTAACACGTATCTTCATAAAATGCTATCTGCACCAATCTTATATAGATGTCCTGTGATCAGTTGATAGTCGGTTGTGCAGACTACGAGGTTCTTCTTTTGTGTAGTGGTATATTCTTACAGCGCGATACCTAAGCTCAAGTACTGGATGATCTCTGCAAAGTAGTCATCAACAATTTGTACTAAGAATAACTGGGCATCCAGAAAGTTTTCTTCTAAGTTTGTGGGTTCTTCTCCATTTGCGACCCGTGATAGGTGGTCAGGTCCTACATTTAGCTTTCCTGGTTTGACTATTACTTCGAAATCAAATTCTTGAAATAACAATATCCATCGACAGATTATCCCCCCCAACACTGGCTTGTTACTAGGTATTTTAGGGTTGAGTGATCTGTAAACATCTTAAAATGTTTTCCCAATAGGTAGTGTCTGAACTTATGTAGTGCGTAAACCATAGCTAGGCATTCTCTTTTCGTTGTGTTATAATTTTGTTCTAAGTCTGATAGTTTTCTTCTTGCGAATGCTATTGGGTGATCCAAGTCTCTTACTCCTGGCTGCGCTAAGATAGCTCCAAGTGCTATCGCTAATGCATATACATGCACATAGAATGTCTTTTCCCAGTCTTGAAATACTAATATCCATGCAGTGACCATATTTTCCTTTAGAGTATCCAGACTGTGTTGACACTCATCGTTCCATTGGTACTTTGTATCCTTCCTTAATATTTTTTCCATCAGTGTTGTGATCTGCGCATATCCTTTGATGAATTTCTTATAGTATCCTATGTGTCCTAACATTGCTTGATACAAGAGCATCGCTCCATGTTAGCAACGTGCCAGCCAACCAACACATCCATCACGCATTTAAAGGAGAAAGGGAGAGGCGCAACACTCTCAATTTTGAAATTAGAAATTTCAATAAATGTTGTAAGGCTTTTAATTCCAGACCATGCCTTTGTACAGGTAGTGGTTGATGTTTCCTTTAATGGTTTCCTACAGCAAGCCTAGGACATAGTCAGGACTGGGCATCCATTTACGTAATTTAGCCATAGGATCCGCTCTATGATAGAGATAGATCAAAGACGGTGGTTGAGGATAAGCTCATGGCAGCCCTCATTTTGTAATTAATAAATTAGAGTAGAGAGTTAGGAGGAGATACCAAAGCAGAGAGGTCTCGACAGAGAGCTGAGACTTGTTACAGTCCAGTCTTTGTAAACATTTGTATAAACATACAGATTAATAGAAAAGCATTTTTTCCTTCATACTGTGTGTTTGATGTTTACATGTTTTTATGCATTTCATGTTTAAATGCATAATTGGTGAAGTATTTTCATAAGTTTCAATTTTGTCCCGTCTTGGAGTTTCCAAGTGCAAGGAGTGCACATAGTCCGCAAGGTGTGCATTGACAGAGGTGAGACAACCTCAGGAAATCTCAAGAGGGATAGCGTTGAACCTTCATCAGTAGAGGTGCAAGGAGTGCACAGGAAGGAACTATGTCTCAAGTTCAGGGAAGACAGAACTACTAAAGGTTTTGTAGATCTATGCCAAGAGGGAATTGGGCGAGTGCATAGAGCGCATCAAGAAGAACTCTCTTTCGGGTTATGAGAAGAAGGAGAAGTGTCACAAGAAAGATGCTCACATAGTTGTAGAATACTTTGTTAGCTCAGCAAGGAGTGCTTGAGTAGGAGGCTGCCAAGAGGGCACCAATTTTCCCTTTGAAGGAAAATACAAGGGCCGAGACCCTTAGATATTGAGAAAGTTTGAGAAGCTCAGGAGGAACAACATTCCTAGAATGCAGGCGAGACCTAAGGAAATCGAGCTTGCAGAGGGAGCAAAGGTCGATGCCTTTGAAAACTTGAAAGTCTTCCAAGTCCAAAAGGAGGTGAGAAATCTTGGGAGGGAGCTACAATAGTTGTTGGATAAATGACAGAAGGTTGGATCTAGAACGTTGAAGTTACGTCTAGACAATAGAAGGAGGGTGCCAAGTCATTGGCCAGAAGTCCTTGGAGAGGAGCTAAAATGGACGGTGGAGATGCTTCATGGAGAAGTGTGAAATCCCATAAGCCRTTGGATCTAGCAGATATGTGAGGAAGTTAAGGCTGAGCATCTTTAGCATTCAAAATCTCAGGAGGAGCAGTGACCATTGGATGAGAAGCAATAGGAGCCATTGATTCTCCTTTGGAGTGGAATTTTGGCATTTCGGCATTTCGRGGTTTGGCATYTTGGYAATTCCGATGACAAGGAGCTGGGGCACTTTGCGTTGAAAACGYTGAAGTCACAAAACATGATGTGTCTTTGGAGTAGGGTTGTGGTCATGGAGGAAGAAGTCACATGGACTGAGATTTGGTCAGGGGATAATCACCATTGAGCCCATTTTGGCATTTCGGTATTTCGGGGTTCGGGAAGTAAAGGAGGCTGTGATTTTGGAATCAAGAGTTTCAAACTCCTGGTTTGTGAAATCTCGAAAGATCCAGAGTTGTCGAATCGAGGAAGATCTCAGCCATAGATCACGTGGGAGGTGAGGCTTCAGGAATTCAGGAATCARAGTTTCGAAAGGTAAGGAAACTCTMTGCTATGGATTTTCGTGAGTCGTGAAATCCCAAAGAGCGAAGGGAAAAATCCTGAAAGGTTGTGGGTCATCGATCCAGTTGGATTATGATCATCGGTTCAAGAGGAATCTGGACCATTGATCTCTCAAGGGGGAGATTTCGGCATTTCGGGGTCTATGAGTGCGAAGGACCTAGAATCATCTGCAGTTGGAATTGCGAAATCACAAATTACAAAATCCTAGAAAAATTGGACCATGGTCATGGGTAGATTTAGGCATTTTGGGGTCCGGGAGTTCGAAGGACCTAGAATCGTTGCAGCCGGAATTGCGAAAACCCGAAAGCATTCGGAGGAATAACACCAAGTCACGGGATCGGTCATATGAAAAGCGACTTAGGGGAGGAGCTGTAGACTTAGGCCCTATTTCGGGTTTTGACATTTCAAAAGATAGAGAACAGGAGGAATGCTTGCATCTCAATTTCCTGAATCCCGAAAATCCGGTAGCACTTTGACATTAAGCACATGGTCACAGAGTGGTGGTCACGTGGACGGAGGCTAAGGGAGGACCCAGATTCCTTAAGCCCTTTTCAGTGTTTCGGCGACCGAGAGTTGGAGGGACAAAGAGCCTGGGAGAGCTCGCATGCAGGAGTCCCGAAACCTCGAAACGTGAAAGGTGTGTTGGTTCAGAACAGAGAAGAGCGCTGAAAGCAGAGCATGTGCATAGGTTTTCTCAAAACCTATGCTAGGGAATTAAAGGGACCTGTGGATTTGTTCAAGGGGTTCCAGCAGGAGTCTGAAGAGCCATTTTGGCTCAGAAGAATATCGATCCAGAGACTGGGAGGTCACAAAACCCTGCTGAGGTAGGGGGTCGGCATCATTGCTCATAGCTAACAGACTATTTTTGGTGACAGTAAATTGACGATAATTGTGATCTTTGCCGGATAAACCAATAGCCCTTTTTTGCATACTATATGGCCTAGTAGTATCCCGAAGGATGTTCCAAATACACATTTCTTTATGTTTAGTCATATCTGACACTGTCTGCATCGTTCTAGCATCAAGCGTAAAACTTTCACATGGATTTTCAACATACTATAGACTTTCCATTCATCTAGGTATACTTCAAGAAACTGATGGATGAATTATTTAAATGTTGCGATAACCACTCTCGAGAATGTGGTTAGTGCATTCTTCAGTCCAAATGGCATGACTATATATTGGTAATATCCCCACTCTATTGCGAATGTGGTCTTGTATATGTCCTCCTGTGATATCTTAATCTGATGGTAACCTGAGAATCCATCAGTGAATGCATAAGTTTCGTGTCCCCCCACATTCTCTAACACTTCATCTGTGAATGGTGTAGGGAATGGATCATGTAGGCATGCATCATTCATCTTCCTTAGGTTGACACATATCCTAATATTTTTTTTCCTATATGACCATCGAGCTTATCCATTCTGATTCTTCGATTGGTTCAATTATTCTAGCTTCGAGCATCCGGTCGATATCCTCTTTAACTTTTTGTTTATATATGGGGTTCAGTCTATATGGTCGTTGTCTAATCAATCTCGCTTCAGGTCTGAGAGGTATCTTCATCTCTCCCAGTTCTCCTACTATACCCTTCATCTCTATAAATGTTGTAGGAAACAACTTGTTGTATTCACACAACAACTCTCTAATACTTTCTACTGTTGGCTCATCCCAGTAGTCTCCAATGTTGGCCATTTTGGGATGTTCAGTTGTTCTGATGTTAACTTTATTTACCTTGATTGGCATGGAAATAACTTTGGATTCTATGGGTGGTCCCTTCACATCTATTTTTCCTTCTACTTCTTCAATCCGAATGTCGTGCATGTCATCTTTGTTTGGTGCTTCCTCCTGTACGTGGTAACATGACAGTAGTTCCTTTACTATCTACTTATTTCACTGTTGTTCTTCGGTAATAAGTTCTATTTTCGGTTCTTCAATGAATATGATTCCTATGATCCATTTTAGGGCCACATCTATGTTGGTGTTCTCATGATTGAATGAGAAAGTCACAGTAAATTTTTGTTGCAATGTTGTCCATGTTGTAGTTCCTTTGTGCAAGTCTTCATCTGTATATTTGTTTGTTGGTATGCCCTCTAAAGTGTGAATGAAGTGGTGAGGCCATTCCTTTGGTGGTGTCATTTTCCACAATGTTTTTCACTCCTCCAAGTGTTTTGTTGGTGTCCCTAGTCCTTCATCTCTCCATTGTTTGTTTTTTTCTTGTTCTGCACTGAACCTTATGTGCAGTAACCGCTTACATTGGTACCAGTTTGTGATAATCTCCTTGTGTGCGCCACACCATCTTGCGGGTGTGGCCTTGAGTGATAAATCCAGTGCTAGTAGCCTCTTGTCCTCTAATAATTCATCTTCATATTGTATCAAGAATGTTTCTAAATCATTTAGTTCGTGGAAATTGGGTGGTTGTTTGATTTCTATGCCTATCCACTATACTGCGTGGTATATTCTTGTATATATTCTTGTGGATACTTCATGTAGTCTTTACTGCCAGTTTTCTAACCTGGTGTCTGAATCTGTTGCACATGATGTAATGCTCTGCCAACTGAGTACCACATATGCAGTTGGTTTTACGTAGTCCTCAACGTGCGCAGTTGTTTTGTACAACTGACCAATCTCCTCTAAGTCCAGGCAAGTAGGTTCTATGAATCTTTCCCCTTCTGATAGATCTAGTGGTGTTATGACCCTGTAATCTTCAGATTCAAATGTCATTTTCCTTGTCTTCAAGTTAATTATGGTCTGGTTGTCAAACTCCCAATCCAAACTGAGTAGTGTTAGGTACGATGGTGTGCCATCTACTATTTCGATGACTTCAAAGTATGCTTTAGTGCGCACTCCATCAAGATCTACTATTACTCCTTTCAGGCTCCCTATTGGTAGGACCCTATGTTGGTTTTCTAGTTTTAATTTGACATTTGAGTATCCCAATTTTAGCTCTCCCATGCATTGCCAGGTTTTCTTGGGTAGCACATTCACTTCGGATCCTAGGTCCAATATGATGTCTCCCATATTGAAATCCCCAATGTTAGAATTCAGTCTAAATTCCCTGCTTGTTCTTCTTCTTGTGTGTAAATGATTGATAGTTTTCGGTTCTAGCTTTTATTCTGTGTCACTGCTACATTTCTCTAGGATGTTTTTCAATATTTTCACAGATGAAGGATCACTTAACTTTTTTATGCATGATTACAAAACATCTTTCGTAGTACTTAATTGTCCCTTGGGTGGAGTTCCGTTGGTATGATCCAATGATTGCAGTATTTCTTATTTTGGGGCTTCATGGACTGGTTGCATAGTGTAATTCGACGTTGCATCCACCTTTTGAAATTCTTGTCTGGCTTCCTTAAAAGTCTCTTTTTCTTTGGGTGCGTCGAACTACTTTCTTGGTTCGGTGTTCTTCTTTACCCATTGGTTCTGTGCAGGTTCCTGTCGGACTGTGTCGTTTCCTATCTTCATTCCTCCACGGGTGACTATATTGATGTTCCATCCATCCTCCCTTGCTTCAGTTGAAATCCATTGAACATTCTGGTTGTTTTGGTTCCTTTTTTCTTGGATCTTTACTAATAGTATCGGACATTCCTCTTTCTTGTGATCTGATGCATGACAATATATACAGGTCGTTGGCAGTAGGGGGCATTCCCATGCATAATGTCTCGATTGGTGACAATTGTGGTAGGTGACTAGTCCTCTGCCACATATAAAACCTCCTCTAGCTCGTCCTCCTCTTCGATAGCCTACTCGGTCCCCTCTCAGCGCATTGTATTGTGGTGCCTGATTATACTGTGTGGTATTATACTGGGGTTGCGTCGAGTTGTACTGCGGTTGTGTGTTATTTTATGGTGGCTGGGAAGTATTGTACTATTGTTGCGTAGTGTTGTATAGAGTTGGGGCTTGATTGAACTGTGGCATTGCTTGCCCAGTCATCAATTCATCCTATACCCTGCATGTCTCTGATGTTATTTCCTGCATCATCTCCATAGTTCTGCAATATTTGTCATTGTGGCCCATTGACTTACAAAAGGTGCAATAATAATTCTTTGGAACTGTTTGGTACTTATGCATCATCGTGCGGTGATAGGGTTCGTGACCTGGTTTATTTCATATTTCGCACCATAATCCTTGATCTAAAAATGAAGAAGACTTGAAAAACTTGAAAATTATTGCAAGTGAATGTTATGTGTTTAAAGAAAAAGGATCAGTTTGCAACACATAGATTAAAGGATTACTTATGAAAATTACACATAGATAGTAGCATAATCAATGAACATAAGCACATAAACACAACAACTTGATAAAATAGTTCACCCCTCTCTTGGGCTACATCTCCTGGTCCAGCTTCCAATGGATCATTGTTATTAATTGCTCAAAGTTCTCAAAAACATGCCTTACAATGTTCAAACTGACAAATTGACTGCTCCAATGGCTTCAAAGCGTCCCAAAACCCCTGTTTGGGCTCTTTTGGCACCTCAATCAGTCAAAAAATGAAGAAGTTAGGCCTCCTGGAAGTCTCCCTCTTCAAGCTTGTTGTCTCTGCATCTACAAATTGCACCCTTGTCATTTGAACCTGGCTCACACGCAATTTAATGCGTGAAAACCCAGCACCTTGTGCAACCGCGCCAACGGTGCAAACTGTAGAACGGTTAATGGCGCGTCAGCCCCTAACCGCCTAGGCACCTAGGCATATGGCGCATAGGACCGCGTGCATGGAAAAAAGGTGGTTAACAGTTACAATGGGTATAACTTCCCCGTGCTCCGGTCATATGGGAAACCACGAGCTATATAGAATAACCCCCCGCGCTTTATACATAATGCTATAGTTTTAAAACATGGATTATATGGTATGTAATACAATTGCATGTGGGTTATATTACAATGGTCATATGTTGTGTAATAAAACCACGGGTCGGGGCTAGGCCCCGGCCCGACCCCCCTCCGTTTTAAACATTAACAAACATAAAAATGTTTGGCACCACATAGTTAACAATAACCATGTGGTGGCACATTGGTTAGCGGAGGTTTGTGAAGTCTTTATATAGTGGGGAGGTCCGGGGGTCGAACCCCGTGGGCTCCCATAATTTTACATACAACCATAAACCAATCAACACGTGACACATGGCGCCCACGGATTGGGCCGCGTGTCCTCATACCATTTGCCACCAAAGACACATGTCACTTCTCGATTCGACAACTACCAACCAACGAATTCTTGCCACATCACTTCTGTATGGTTGTACGGTCCTGCCACGTCAGACCATACGGACTGTACGGACTGGTACAGTCAGCATCAAAATTTTTGCCTATTTGGCTTGACAAACAGATCGCTATATCTCTCTCTCCCGACGTCTGTTTGAGACGAAACAAGTTGCGTTGGGTTCACAACAACGAGGTCAATGCTCTCGTCTGGCTTGAAGTGATTTCGAGCACTTTGAATTTTTGAGCAAAATTTGATCCCCTAATCACACCTCCCCATTGGGAAGCTTTTGGACCTCCAAAAGACTATTCTCAGTCTATGTGAAGATGAGGGTAAATTTCCCTCACCCTTCCAACCTCAATCCACTTGGCCTTACTTGGATTCGTCCCTTTAAGACCAACTCGCAAATACTCCACATTTCCTCGTTTCGAAGTTCGCATCCTCTTGTCAAGGATGGTGTCTTCCTGCAGT
The DNA here is from genome assembly GCA_009831015.1 of Picea engelmannii. Taxonomy (NCBI): domain Eukaryota; kingdom Viridiplantae; phylum Streptophyta; class Pinopsida; order Pinales; family Pinaceae; genus Picea; species Picea engelmannii. The sequence continues at coordinate 298,302 of ML800022.1, forward strand.
TCTGTTAGATACTCTAGAGAAAAATCATCTATGGAAGGAATCTGAACATGCTCTCCTTGATCATCAATCAATGGAGGCTCATACAAATTCAAATTCTCAACATTAACAACTGCATA
>ML800022.1:302097-327541 GCA_009831015.1 Picea engelmannii
CCATGCTTGGTGAATGTCTCTCTGAAACTTGCGGTGAATGAATATGCTTCCTCCTTGTCGGATGAGAACTTGGCTCCACAAGTTGACCTTCTCCTCTTATGAGTTTCAACCTTGTGAGCATCAGAAACAAAACTTGCAAACAACCAAGTCTTCAAAAACCAGTGCTCTGATACCAACTTGATCTAAAAATGAAGAAGACTTGAAAAACTTGAAAATTATTGCAAGTGAATGTTATGTGTTTAAAGCAAAAGGATCAGTTTTCAACACATAGATTAAAGGCTTACTTATGAAAATTACACATAGACAACAACATAATCAATTAACATAAGCACATAAACACAGCAACTTGATAAAGGAGTTCACCCCTCTCTTGGGCTACATCTCCTGGTCCAGCTTCCAATGGATCATTATTATTAATTTTTCAAAGTGCTCAAAAACATGCCTTACAATGTTCAAACTGACAAACCGACTACTCCAATGGCTTCAGAGCATCCCAAAACCCCTGTCTGGGCTCTTTCGGCACCTCAATCGGTCGAAAAATGAAGAAGTTAGGCCTCCTGGAAGTCTCCCTCTTCAAGCTTGTTGTCTATGCATCTACAAATTGCACCCTTGTCATTTGAACCTGGCTCACACACAATTTAAACCGTGAAAACTCAACACCGGGCGCAACCGCACCAATGGTGCAAACCATAGAATGGTTAAGGGCGTGCCATCCCCTAACCGCCTAGGCACCTGGGCATATGGCGCATAGGACCGCGCGCATGGCAAAAAGGTGGTTAACAGTTACAACGGGTATAACTTCCCCGCGCTCCGGTCATATGGGAAACCATGTGTTATATAGAATAACCCCCCGCGCTTTATACACAATGGTATAGTTTTAAAACGTGAATTATATGGTATGTAATACAATTGCGCGCGGGTTATATTACAATGGTCATATGTTGTGTAATAAAACCACGGGTCGGGGCTAGGCCCCGGCCCGACCCCCCTCCGTTTTAAACATTAACAAACATAAAAATGTTTGGCACCACATAGTTAACAAGAACCATGCGGTGACACATTGGTCAATGGAGGTTTGTGAAGTATTTACATAGTGGGGAGGTCCGGGGGTCGAACCCCGCGGGCTCCCATAATTTTACATACAACCATAAACCAATCAACGAGTGACACGTGGCGCCCACGGATTGGGCCGTGTGTCCTCATACCATTTTCCACCAAAGACACGTGTCACTTCCCGATTCAACAACTTCCAACCAATGAATTCTTGCCATGTCACTTCTGTACGGTCGTACGGTCCTGCTACATCAGACCGTACGGACTGTACGGATTGGTACAATCAGCATCAAAATTTTTTCCTATTTGGCTTGACGAACAGATCACTATATCTCTCACTCCTGACGTCCATTTGAGACGAAACAAGTTGTGTTGGGTTCGCAACAATGAGGCCTACGCTTTCGTCCAGTTTGAAGTGATTCCAAGCACTTTGAATTTTTGAGCAAAATTTGATCCCCTGATCAATCCTCCTTGTGGTAGCCGGTTTGGCATGCATGTTTCCATATACTATGTGAATGTTGGGAATTCGTTCTTGTGGTGTCCTTCCATCCTGCATGTGTTTCACCAAATGGCTTCTCGTTTATCCTTATTCTTATTCTGGTTCAATTGAAATGTTAGGTTCTTCAAATCCTCCTTCGATTCTTCAATAGTTGGGTCCATCTACTGGTACTGGTTCTCTTCCAGCTACAAGGTTTCCTGCAGAGCCTCGCCCTACATCTCAAACTTATACTATCATAAGGGATATTTTAGGTGTGGGATTAATGAGTTTACAAATAGGTGTCAGTGCTACATCTCGGTCATAAGGTATTTTAACTTCCCATTCAGTCGCTTGAATATCTGGTCAATATCCCATACAGACTCTCCTGGTTTCTATCTTATCTCGATCATCTCGTTCATGTACTGATCCTCTGAGATTGGATTTTGGAACTCATTAATCAATAGCTTCTTAATTTCCTCGAGTTTCCTCGTTGTCCCAGAGGCACTTTTCTTGCCTAGAATCATGTACCAGTATAGTGTGCATTCTCTTATCGTGATCACTAGCTGTGCAAGTTTGGTATCTTTATCAGTGACATGTTTTGCCTCCCATATATTTGCACAAATGAACAAATGCTTCTCAAGGTCTTCTGCTGCTTCTCCTAGAAATTTTGGTAATCTGATAGTGGGATCATGTCCTCCCATTCTAAATACTGAACTGCTACCTTCGTAGTGCGGTGTAGATACTTGACTAGTACTGTCTGAACTGGCTCCTCCAGTTGTTGCTCCTGTGGTAGATGTACTTCTTGCTATCATACTTCCTTTGAACTTCGGTTGTCTAAATGGTGGTGTTATTTTTTATGTATTGGTTTCACATGTGTTTATGGGTTCCACACTAACATTAAAATGGAAGGGATCGTTGCCTTCTCCTCTCATTCTTGGGCCTCTTTTTTTCTGCTCATAGGTTGCATGCAAGATTTCCTCAATCTGCTCCATAGCTCGGAGATCCTCTACCTCTTCCTCATCGCTTGCCAAGTCCTCCCTCATGGCTACGGATCTCTTCTTGGTATTCACCTTCAATCTAATCCTCAAGATCTACCTTCTCTCCTCCACTCTAGCTCAATCGCTTTACAAAATTAGTTCATCTAATAAAAAACATTACATACCATATCAACCTCTACAATAGTAGTGAACCAAACCTCTCTATGATACTTTTGTATCTATATTTATATATATCGGTATCTTTAGCCATTTACACAAAACCTTACAAAAACCCTAACCCTACTGTCATTAGGTCTTCCTTCTTTGTATGCAGGCTTTGCTTCCTTCTAGCTATCACCTCCTTCTTCCATGCGCACCTGTTGTGCTTCTTACCAGTTGTCGCTTTCCTCTTGTACGCTCTCTTTCCCATGATTGTTCTTCCAGCTGTCATTCTTCTTTATGTATGCTTTCTTTCCCACTTTGTCCTACTACCAACAAAAGCATTGGCACATCTAATTATAAATAGATCTCCTTTATATTATATATTATATTATATATGAAAAATAGAGGAGGATTCACCTCCAGCTCCAAAGGGAGTGTTGATGTTTTTCAGTTTCCTTAGACATTGGTTTCATGAGGGAACCTCGATATATCAAGTATGGTCCAAGATGACTTAGCATGATCAACATTTACCTATGTTTCTCTAGCCAAAGGAATCCATGACTACAGTGTATGTTCAAAACAAAAGTCCTCATAAAACTTTGAGGAACATGATGCCCAAGGAGGCCTTCACCAGAGTGAATCTTGAGGTTGGACACTTCAGGATATTTGAGTGTCTAGTATACATTTATGTATCGAAGGAGAAAATGATCAAGCTAGATCGTGTATCTCTAGTTGATGTTCCCAAAAATATTGTAGTAGTTCAGAAGAGACCTACATGGGCTCGTCAAACTCTGCAAGAGATAGAAGGATATGTACCTCCTCATGGTACCTTCCAAGTGAGAAAGATACCTTAGAGATATCCACGCTATGCCACAACTATGAGCCACATCATTCATTTTGGGCCTTCCTATTATGAGGAGGAAACTAATCATCCAGTATGGAGAGATGTCATGATGGAGGAGTATCAATACATCATGATGAATGATGTGTGGGATGTTGTTCCAAGACCTGAAGGGAAGTCTATAGTGACTTCCAAATGGATCTACAAGATCAAACATACAGTTGAAGGGAGAATCGAGAGGCACAAAATGAGATTTGTTTCTAGAGGATTCTCTCAGGTGGAGGGAATTGATTATGAAGACACATTTTCTCATGTTTCTCGATCCATATGATTATTTCCCTTGCAACATCCATTGGTTGGAGAGTACATCATATGGATGTAAAGACAACCTTTCTCAATGGAGAGATTGAGGAATAATTATACATCGAGTAGCCATATGGTTTCTTGATACATGAGAAGGAGTCTCATGTGTGCAGGTTGAAGAAGGCCTTGTATGGAATCAAGTAGGCACCTCGAGCTTGGTATCCGAGGATTGATGGACACATGATGAGTTTGGGATTCAACAAAAGTGTTTTTGATCCCAACCTATACTACAATACTGGCCCTGATTTTGGTCCTCTACATTTATTATTTATTCCTCATCGGTACAGAGAGTCTTATTATTGAATGCAAGTATGCATTGGCCTCTTAGTTTGAGATGAAGGACCTTGGTATGATGCACTACTTCTTGGGACTAGAGGTGTGTTAGAGAACTGGTGAGATCTTCCTGAGTCAGGGGAAGTACAAAATTGAGATATTGAATAAGTTTGAGATATTGAACTTGAAACCCGTGGCTACAACAATGATGATGAATAAGAAGAAACTAAGTGAGTCTTCTTCCTATTCTGATGAAATTGATCTGAATCTGTACAAACAACTGATTGGATAATTGATGTATCTTGTTAACACCAAACCAACTATTTTATATGTAGTGAGTGCACTTAGCCAGTTTATAATTCATTTGAGATAGACACACTAGATTTCTGCAAAGTATGTGTTGAGATACTTGCGAGGCACAGTTGGACATGATCTGAGATATGCTTCTAGTATTGATATGATATGGTAGGAATATATTGACTATGATTGGGAAGGGAGCATGGTGGAAAGAAAGAGAAACTTCGAGTGTTGCTTCACTTTGGGATCTTCCATGGTTTCCTGGTGTAGCAAGAAACAAACTTCTATGGCTTTGAGCACAACAGAAGAAGAGTACAATGCATTAAGTATGACAGTCTGTGAAGAAATGTGGCTTTGCAACCTCCTTGTATATTTATCCAAACATGTTTTGGATTCCACAATTATTCATTATGGAAGCTAAAGATGTGTGAATATCTCTGATAATCCAGTGTTTCATGACAAATCGAACCACATTGAGATCAAGTACCATTACATCTAAGATATGGTGGAGAGGAAGGAAGTATTGGTGCAATACCTTCCTATAGATAAGTAGGTTGTTGATGTTCTTACCAAACTAGGATGAAGTTCAAGTACTTATGTGATGGACTTGGCATGGTAAAGAATGCCTCCCTCACTCAGAAGGATTTTTGATGTTTCCAGCTTCTTGAGACATTCTCCAAATCATACTCCTCTGTGATTGAGTTGAGTTGATTTGTGATGACACTTATCCAAGAAAGGATAAGTGTGTTTGTGATTATATCCCAATGTCCCATGTGGAGAGCACATGAGGACATGCCAAGGGAGTTGACCTTTGACGTCATACACTATCGGATTTGACCCTAGTGTTTCTAGAGGGTGTAGCCTCTAGAAGTCCACATGGAGTGCCATGTATGACAAACTTTCTCCATATCACACTCCTCTATGAATTGAGTTGATTTGATCTTTGAGGACACTTATTCAAGAATGGATAAGTGAATTTGGGTTTATATCCCATCGTCCCATGTGGAGAGAACATGAGGAAATGTCAATGGATTTGACCCTTAACGTCTCACACTATGGGGAGTTGACCCTAAGTGTTCCTAGAGGGAGTAGCCTCTAGAAGTCCACATGGGTGTGCCATGTGTGACAAACCTTTTTCTACTATGGTGGTTTTGTACCACTGGTAGAGACTACTTGTCTATGGATAGTAGTTGTGTACTACTATGGAACGATGCCTCCCTAGCTAAGAGGGAGTGTTTATGTTTCAACATCGAGCATAACTTATCCTATATTGGGCTACAGACCAAGGGGGATAAGATACATTTTTCATAAAGGTTCACTTATGTTAAATGGGCCTAGACGTAGTCCTTCCTTGATCATGACATGGAATAATATGGACTCAAGGTGCTTGAAGTGATTTCTATGTGTCAATTAGCATCAGGATAACATACACTCACAGGTGTTTACTTGTGGTGAAAGTTCCTGGTGTGGTATTTTTCCTAGTCATGGTGATTTAACAAGGAATGATAAAGACTCAAGATGTTATATGTTATTACATGCAGACCTAGAGTGAGCCTGATCTTAGACAGGGATAATTGGCTCAAAGGGAGAGTCGTAGAAGGAGTTTCTCCTCTGTTCAGGTGGGAGAGAGGCGTCTCCCAAGACTGATAAACAAGTGTCATAATTCTAGGGTGAATTTTGTATACTTCAAAGACAAGCTTGGCATGATGCAGAATGTCTCTTCTATTAAGAGGGAGTTTTGATGTTTGGACAACATCGGGAAGACATTCTCTTAGAATAATAATTAATAATATAATTATTAAATATTAAATGTCATATATAATAAGTAAATGATAATAATAAATAGTTATTGATTATTCATGGGATGCATTCTTTCATGGATGGTCACCATATGTTCCCATCCTTTCATGGATGGTCACCATATGTTCCCTATATATGGAACACTCATCATTGTAATAATATATTGATTATATTCTAATTGCTATGACGCTCTAATGCTTCATGGCCGCTCCTGCGGCTAGGGTTAAACCCTAGTCGTCTCTTCTTCTACAACTTGGCCTATTGGTCGTAGTTTTTCTCTCTCCCATGACGGCATTGGTCTCCACTTGCAGCGGATTCGGCCACAACCCTCGCAGTGGTTCTACTCAATCCAGCTCTCATGTTCAGCCATGTGTGTCTCCTTCTTCTGATCCTTTGGGTAGCACCTCAGTTTCTTACAGTGATGTTAAATCTAAAACTTCATCTTGTTCTCCCCCCTTTGCTCCATGCTCAGTTCAAGAAGCCCCAATGATTTCTCTTCTCATGGGTCAGGAAGATGAAGATGAGGAATTTTGTTTTCAGGAAAATGCTTTAATCTGTCGGTTCAATGGGCTTTGGCCGCAACTTGTGGATCTCAATGGTTGGAATTCGTCCCATTGGAAGCCTGTCATTAAGGAAGATTTGTTCATTCACCCCTGCTCGAAAGGTTTCTTCATTGTTGAGTTTGATCTTGCAGTAGACCGGGATCTAATCCTTGACTCTTGCCCTTGGTTTTGGGGAAACTCAGGTTTGTGCATGATGGCCTGGACTCCTTGCTTCAATCCTCTGACTTATGTTCTTTCTTCTGCTCCAGTTTGGGTTAGACTTATGAATCTTCCCTTGCATTTTTGGGGTGAAACTTCTCTTAGAGATATTGGATTGGCATTAGGAATGTTTCATTTTTCAAGTAAAGAAACTAGAATCCATAACATCACCTCATACGCCAGAATTTGTGTGGAAATGGATTTTAGCAAAGCATTTCCAGCATAAATTATTTTGGGCTACAAAAACTACTCCTAGACCCAAAAGCTAGACTATGAAAGAATCTCTCTACGATGTCGGGATTGTTTTGAAATAGGGCACATAGCATCTCATTGCACTAAGGGAAATAGGAAGGTGGGGAAGCAACAATGTAAATCAACCTGGTGGGAAGGCTCCAATGAAGATCACTAACTAATTATTAACAATTGAAAATCCTCTCTAGACCCAGATTCTTTGAGCCGTGATTCCAAAGGCATGTCTACTCAGGAGACACCTCTGAATCTTTCAAATATTGTCTCTCAATCGAAGAGTAAATCTTCAGCTTCTCTTGATCCAGGAATAGAAATTTGTAAGGCTTCAGATACTCCTGATACAAGAATAGAAAGCAAGGTTCTCCTCAGCTCCCCACCTCCTTCAAGATGGGCAGATGAGGCCGATAAAGATGAAGCAACATTGACAACTCCAAAGAAATCAAGTCTCCCAGATCAAGAAAATATGGGGACAATTGAATCAACAACAACATCACTACCTATCAAAGAAGGTTGGACAATAGTTGGGAAGAAGAAAAAGACATCACTAGAAATACAACCAATGATGACCAAAAGTCGATCTTGAAATAAAAAATACTCATGTGTTGCTTTTGTCAATTATTAGGCCATCAATTTGTCCGAATTTATTCATGTAAGGATTTATGGAATATATTATTTTTGGATAACCTGAAACATAAGAAAGTGAACTTGGAATCGGGTAAGATAAATCGGGAAATTAGACTTAGGATCTTATTTCTGTGTACTTCTTTCTGCTGAGGCCATTGACCTTTTATAAATACAATTCTAACCATTTCTGTTAAAAAAAAATAATATATTGATTATATCTCATATGCAGAAAAACAAAAATTTAAACACCTAAAATACAAAATTCATTAAAAAAAAAATTAATTAAAAATATAAAACTTAAAAAAAAATATAATTACAAACAAAAATTAAATTTATTATTAAAAAAGTTAAATACTTACAATTAAAAAAAATTGTTAAAAAATATTAAATTTGAGAAAAAAAAAAAAATAGTTTAACTATATTATATATTAAAAAAAATTATTAAAAAATATTAAATTTGATAAAAAAAAATAAGAGTAAAATTTTAGTTTATATATATATATATATATATATATATGAAATGGGTGGAGCGATGGGCCAACTATATAAAACATGATTTTTATTTTATTTTAATTTGTATTTTCATCTTTAAAAAAAAAAAATTTAATATGAAGTTTTTGCTTCAGAAGTTTTTTTTTATTTTAGATTTTTTTTATATATATTTTTGAATTTTGTATTTTTATTTTTATGTTTTTTAAAGTATTTTTTTAGGTTTTTTTTTCTTATTCATTTTTATTTTATTTACGTTTCAAGAGATTTTTTTGTTATTTTTGGGAAATTTATTTTTCATTTATTTTTAGATTTTTTTTCATTTTTTTTAATGTTTTTTTCATTTTTTTAATGTTTTATTTTTCAAATTTGAGTTTTGAATATTTATTTTTTAATTTATTGTTTTTTCAGGAAATTTTAAATTTTTTTCTTTATTATTATTATTTATTTTTGGGGGTTTTGAATATTTTATTTAAATGTGTTTTTTTCTTCATTTAAAAAAAATTGTGAAGATTTTATACTCTTTTTTTTAATGTAAATTAAAAAAAAAACAGTAAATAAATTTTAAGTGGTCATTTATGGTCTAATTTTGGGTTTTTTATTTGCATAGGGATTTGTTGTCCATGCCACAGTTTCAATTAGGTTGTAATTAGCTATAATTTTAACATTTAGAAAAAAAAAAAAAAATCCTCTTTAGGTAGCGTCACTTTTTTATTTAGGTGTTGATTTAGCAACTATCTAATTTTTTAAGTTCATGTTTGAAAAAAATCGTAATTTTGACTTGATTAGAAAAAATAGTTCTATCGGTAGCACCACTTTTTTATTTGGGGGTTGTTTTTCATGTTTTTAATGCAAAAATATGGGTTTTAAGGGCTTGAGTTCTCGTTTTAAGGTCACAGTTCTCGCTAAGTTGGTAACTTTGTTTTGTGCCACTTGTCATGTTAGTTGATAGATAGGGTTAGTATACCACATCATGTGGTAGGTGAGTCTAATCCAAGTGTTATGACATGTGGTAGTTCGTGGTAGTGCCATGTATACCTAGGTGCTAACTTATCTCGGATCAAGCATTTTGGGCTACACAAATTAAGTAAAAGGGTAGAGGTCCCGAGATTTCGAGGTCTGAGATCCCAAGGTTCTGTGGTCCTAATGATCCGAGGATAGGTATCATTGTTTGGTGAAAGTAGATCTCGGAATAATATGAAGCATAGGGTTGAGTGTGGTAAAGGGTTGAGGCCTGATAAGCCAAGGGCCTAGTGGAATAGGTGGCAATTGCCACATATGCAGCCACATCTACGCTAAGGGGTGATGTGTTCTCACACGTCATTTCCATGTCGGATGACACATGTGATGTGGAGCCACGTGGTAGTAAAGAGGTCGTTGGTCAATAAGGGCCCTAAATATTTAAAAGGCCATAATGTTTGATCCAGAGCTATGTTTTGAGAAAACTTGTAGTCATTGAAAATCTCTCGACAAGTAGGAGAGGATGGTTTTCCCTTTAAATGGATTTGAGTAGGTTCAAGAAAGGTGAAAATTTAATACCCCATTCCTTAAAAGGGTACTTAGGAGGTTGGGTTTCCTACAATCCACTCCGAGAAAAACCTGGAACAATGAATTCTCATGCGTGAATAACCAAGTATCCATGTGACTATTTTCACTTCAAAAATTCCCTCAATTCCCGCTCCCTTACCATTATTGTTATTCTCTTCCCTTCACAATCCATACATTACCCCAACACCATTCATACCATGCCTCCATTGATCCCACTCACTCCATACTTCCCAAATATTTTATCACCAGTACCATCTACTCCAAGAATGGCTTAATCTAGCTAGCTAAAACCACACACCAAGTCGAAAGCACTCAAATAATGATCGACTCCCAATATGATTCTCTTCTTGAGTGTCTTTAGCGATGAAATTCCATTCGGAAAGGTACCCTTGCTCAAGTTCCCTGACTACAATGTTTGGGACCCTCATCAATTCCCTGAATTATAGGTCGCTAAATACACATAGGTTGTCATCGACGAGGATCGCACCACCAAGACCATGACACAAGAATCGATGTGCTCGCTAAGGAAATATGGCATCCTCTCCCTCCTCAGATTCTCACACTATGACAGGAGCCAGAGTGTTCAATCGTGCATTTTATTCCTCCTTACGAGATTCCATGCAGGATACCTCTAGCTCGATCAATCCTATTTGATTGACTCCGCCATCATTCAGAGAGTTTCCAGCCTGCCCATTTTTGGAGAAGAACCAATAAATCATCTTAATACTAAGGATGTACCACTATATGAGGTCTACTCGAAATATGGCACAAGAAGGGGTAAGTATGTGGTGCATTCATCGCCAAAATTGATGACTCTGTAGTTGAGTTTTCAACTTAGTTTCTTGCTTGCACACTCATTCACAAATGTCGAAAGGACGAGTGCCCTCTAGGGGTCATTCTCATAGCTCAACAATGTGTCCTTGGAAATTAGATGGCATGGGCCCCATACTCATTTAATGATTTTTTCATCGACTTCCTTGATTCTCAGGAGGAGGCCAAAGAATTTCATTATAGTTGGGTGCTTCTACTAGTTTCTATGGTAATATGGAAGATTCCACCTAGATTTGAAATTGACTTGGTGAATGCACTGTCGTTTCTGGATACCAAATTCTCCTATTATAACATTCCAAGAATACGTACACCCAACACAACATTTTTGAGGATTTTCATCAATGCCACACCCAAATGATTAACATGTCCGCCAAAAGCATTTGCATACCCATCCACATCTTCACAAGGTATGAGCATCACTTGCGTTTTCAATGTAATTTCCATAGTATTATAATATTCCTATCCAAAATAATCCAAAATGATTGAACTTATTCAAAACTCTAGCCTTCCTATTGGGAAAATAATAGTACTATAATTATTATAATATTTCTCTAGTCTTCCTATTGGGAAAATAATAGTACTATAATTATTATAATATTTCTCTAGTCTTCCTATTGGGAAAATACAATATTGATTGGCCATTCTTAGTTGGATTAGGGAATATGTCAACTAGGGTTTTCCTGAGGCTTCCCAAGTCTTTTTAGGCAGTATATTAACATCCGATCCCATATCTAACATGACATCCTTAATCTCAAACTCATCTAGCTGGTGTTATAACCCTAAATTGCACCACACATGCTTACCTCGCATCAAGCCAACTCATATCCCTTCATTGCCAAAACATCTGCTGAGAAACCTCTTTGAAAATCCTTTTGGGTTAAGTCACACGCGCCCTAACCCACTACTGCACGCATTTGAATGTTGGCAGGCCTACTACAACCCGCGTTTACCTAACAAAGAACAAAAATAAGAAAGTTTCCGACGAGACAAAAAGCTATGGGTCAGTTAATTGAAACTCCCAGCCATGCATGGCTGAGAGTTCGTCCAAAACCCTAGCTCCTTCTAGCCTATAAAAGAAGGGGTAGGGGTACTATTTGGAAGAGGAAAAATTATATCAAAGAAACTCTGCCCAATTGCCGAATCCATTTGTCCCAACCCTTTAGCCTTTCCTCAAGCCTAAGGAGAATTAACACAAAGCAGTTGGAGGACAAAGAAGAGGAGGAGCCCAGGATCAGGATCAAGGAACGGTGGTTGGTCTCAACATTCATTGTAAGTTGATTCATTTTGAAAACAATAAAAGAATACTTTTCCCGTCCCAATGCATGAGTTATATACGATTTATTTAATTTATGCTTAATTTCTAACCCTCAAGTAGAAAAGTAGCATGCATGCGTAGTGTTTTGTCTTGATTGTAGGATTGTCTTTGGAAGGAGTGGAGCAAGCAAGCGGGCAAAGCGCAACAGAGGATCTACACCAAACATCAATAAAAAGGTTAGTAGTTCATTTCCATGCATGTATGTGAACAGGGGTTTTAAGTTTTGGGTGGTAATATAAAAAGTAATTTCTTTTATGGTCATAAATCTGCATGCAAACCTGAACCCTAGTTTTCTAGTCCGTAGGGTATTTTTCCCAACAACAGAGTTGGCGACCGTACTGGGGAAATACTCTTTAGGGTTTCCAGATTTAGTTGAGGTTTTTGGGTAGTATAAAGGATTAGATTTTCTGTTTCTTTGTTTGTTTGTTTTCTGTTAGGTCAAAGCTAGTAGGGAACCTGGTTCTTTATACCATTTTTTCCTTGACTGTTGCTTGACGGTAATTATAGGGACACACAGAGGTACACGTGGCCTGCAGAAGGCCTGAAGGCGTGTAACCCGCGCCCTAACCTCTTACAGCCCATGTTTGAATGCTAGCTATAGAGGTTTCAGTAGCATGTAGGAGTCAGAGAGCTTGAGAGGCAGTCCTCCTCTTCCCTATCAGAATTATACATTCTCCGGGGGCTTTCTGGATCCTGTCTGAGTCTTGTTGGTTCGTAGTCTTGTCTCAGTTTGCTTTATTGCATTTTTTTATTTCATGCAATTATTTTTCTTTTCTGTTAAAGAAGAAGCATCCAAGCCTTCAAGAGACCCTGGTTGTCAATACCAGAGGCCTCTTCCAGGTCTGGGCTGCCTGTGTTTAGTTTTGTCTTGGATTTTATACATACACGCGGCCTATGCAAGTGCAGCCCGTGAGTACCCGCACTCTGTTGTAGCTCAGCACGCGTTTGCACGCATTATGTTTCAGTAATAGTAGCGGGCTTGACATGTTTCTTTTCAATCAGGGTGGGGCAGTCATCCCCTCCTGTGGTGAGAAGTGTTCCTCTCAGGGGTTTGAGTCTAGGGTTTAACAGTCAGTAGGTTAGGGCCTCTTACCCTTAGCCAGTTTTTTCTTAGTTGATAGTTGATAGAAAAGATAAAAAAAAATAAAAAAATTGTTTATGGTTATAAGACAAGCGTAAGAGTCGGTGCTTTCTTGATTGCCATTAGGTGTCTTTGCTCTGATTCTTTGCGATCTGTGCTTTAAGCCAAAATTTTGTTTTGTTTTCTTGGTTTTGTGCTTGTCGACATTTTCCCTTCGTTGCTTCATTTAGCACTTTAATAAATAAAAAAATATAGCTCTTTTTCATTTTCTTCTTTGTTTGAAGATTGTGTTTCTGCATCAATAGCTAGGGAGAAGTCTTTTTGTTCATAAGTTTTTGCAGTGCATTTAGAGCATAAGTATCTCACAGATTGAGCGAAATTCCTTTATGTTTTCTGCATGAAATCTTAGAAAAAAATGAAAAGAAAAAGAAGTCTTTCTTTGTGAAAAGTTGTTGATTTTTGCATTTAGTAAAAAGTCTTTTGTTTCCATCTTTTTTCATTTGTTTTTGATTTGAGTCTTTACACATCATCAGTTTCACCTTCATACCTTGTGACGTAAAAAATCCCATAAAAGCAACGCTAATTTAAAATCTATTAGAATTTTTGTTTGTAGGGTTCATATACTAGCTCAGAACTAGGGCATTGGGTTAGGTTGGAGAGGAAACTCTCCAAGGCCACTCAAAACCAAACATTGAAGTCTGTGATAGGGAGTGTAGAAGTCCAGTTTCGTGGAATCTATCTGGGACCCCCCTCTAACACAGGGGATAAACACGAGGTCGCATAAGGAAAGGTAGCGGAGATAACCCCTCCAAAGCCGGACCAAGCGTAGTGGAGAACACATATCGAGGATTTGTTGAGGGATTCTGTCGTTTGCATTTGCCATGGAGCTTCATGGGTATCGAATCCGTTCGAGGTCCTCAGTTGTCTTCTGGACCATTTTCTCTCGATACCCTTGATAGGTTTCAGGCTTGATACCCTACTCATTGTGGTCTACCCGACTATCGACTGTACCTGCCTGGTGACTGTTCGCGTGTTGGCAAACTAGTTGCCAATATTTTCTAGGGGCATACACAGGTGACTGCGGGGGTATACCGCGGTACCTAGGACAGACATCGGGCCATCTTTTGTTGAGTATACCTGGAGGGTGCTTTCGTTTTTGAGTTTCACTTGCATCGGTAAGTTGCTCTAGTGTTGGTTGTTGTAATTGTTCTTCCAACTAGTTTAGTGTTTGCTTGATTAATCTCTTAGGGGCTTCTTTTTTTAGTGTGTGTTATTGTTTGAACGTGTAGAATACCTTAGCGTGTCTTGGATATTTTCACACAGTGGAAGATCCCGAGCTCCACTGGTCACGAAGGCTCCTGGGCCTGCCGCTGGTTATACTGGAGCCACCCCCGCCACCATTAAGGCGGAAGCTAGACCAACAAGGGTCTTTCGAAGCAACCGGGTTACAAACCATTGAGCCTGAACAACTTCTGGAGGAATCAACCGCCAATCTTGGTTCGGTTGAAACCCCAACCACTGATACTTGGCCATCGGTCATTATACCAATCCAATTTTACGAACGCCTTTCAATGCCTCACACAGTTATGGAACCAAATGTTGTTACTTCCTCTGGGAATTCTTCCATTCCCACCACCGTTGCTACCACAGGAGAAGCATCTCCTAACTTTCCGTCGTCGGTCCGGGCCACCATGGTCTCGGACGCAACTACGTCGCATAGTGGACCGACCCCTTCTATCACGGTAGCCACAAACCCTTTCACACCTAGTGCAACAGGCTCTCCATTTTCATACGGTATGCCTAGTTCAGGTACAAGTCCTGCACTCACTCACTCCACTTTATAGACTTTAGGTCTGGGGGCAAGGAGCTCCAACGCTCCTCTGCAAGGTCAACTTGGGGGCATTCCTATCCCTTTTAATGCTTTTCCTTACGCTGGAGGTCATATCTCTCCTTCGTCCCCTTCGCTTGGTGGTCTGCATCAGCAGTCCGTCGGGCAGCCTGCCCACACGAGTTTATTTGGAGTCAGGAGTCAAGGAACACCTGCGCAAACGCTGCCAGTAGGGTCATCACTGTTCATTTGGAATGGGACATTTGGTAACAACATTTTCGCATCCGCTGCTCTCCCATCTAGGGGCACTCCCATCTTTGGACAGTCTACTACGGCGCAGGGTACTATTCCTGCGCCGGGGGCACATATACCAGAACCTTGGAACTCAGGACAAGGATCCGTTCTCTCCTCTAGAATGCCATTCTGGGGTAATTCTTTCCACAGTCAATGGAACCCCGGACAGACTTCTATGCCTCTCCCAGCAGGACCGGCATGGGGTAATCCTTCCCAAAGTCCGTCAAACACGATGAATGGCCAACATCCTATGTCATTTATGGGGAATCATCCAATGATGTCTCCACAGATGCAAAATCCTTACGCTGGTCAAGGCCATGGTTTCTACCAGAATCCAGGCTAGCAGCCAAACTTTTCCTGGCAACCTGGTGCCAGTCAAACTCCAGGACCCTTTTTCCCAGGCTATCAACAACAACCCAAACTACCATTCCTGGCAACGTTACAGTTGCCATATTTGACAAGGTTGTTAAATGATTCTATTTGTCACGATCCACATTGGCCTCCTATGCCAACAAAGTTGCTTTCGGACATTCCAAAGTTCGAGGCCAAGCCTAACGAAGATCCAGGTGATCACGTGACTACCTTCCATCTTTGGTGTTCATCTAACTCACTGAAATATGACTCCGTTCAATTGCGATTGTTTCAATGCACTCTCATCGGGAGTGCCATGAAATGGTACATCGAGCTCAATCACTCATGATACTCTTCCTTTGGCGAACTGGCGATGGCTTTCCTTAACCATTTCCAGTTACCTGTGAGATACGACGCTGGCACAGAGTTGCTCACCAATTTAAAATAGACAACAGTGAACCATATCTCTGGTCATATTCGAGAGTGGAGATGCTGGAAGAGTCTAATTAAAGTATCAGTCCCACCAACATTCCTTCTTGAGTGGTTTCTTAAGTCTCTGGTCCCACAATTATCCAAAGACGTCGCAACTTCTGGGGTTTTCTCTGAAGAATATGCCATCATGAGGGCTCAATAGTTTGAGCTTATCTATTCTCAGTCTGGTTTATTATACAACATCCTGTCGGATGCACCACGATCGATACTGGATAAAACTAGACAGAGAGCTGGACCACATGCCGATGGTATTGTTGGTTCATCACAAACCAAGCCCACTGAGCAATTGACAAAACAATTGCACAGTTATCTATCCAACACTCAGTGGCTAGCCAGACTACTTCTTTGGCTGCTCCTCCTACCCAAACGTCGGAAGTACACTCCGTGCAGACGACTAACCCAAAGGCCAACCAGCAGCCTGAAGGGAAGAAAAAACAACAAAAGAAGGTTAAGGGGGAGAAAAAACCCACTAATAATGTTGGCAAGGGCACCACGGAAAAACGGAATGCGAGGTATCCATGCAACTTGTGTGCGGAAGACCACCCAACCCATCTGTTTCCTCGACTTGCAGAGGCCCAAAAGTTTGTCACACAGCAACAACAAGCCGTGTTGACTAATCCCTTTCAGCATGGGCAAAATTTAACTCAAGCCTCTACAAGTGTCGAAGGGGGCAGCCAAGAAACCTGCCCTCCCCCAAATAATTCCTCTTCCACGAACGTATACATGGTTAGGGGTGATGCTTTAATAATGACTAGAGCACATGACTATAGTAAACCAAGCACCTCTGAGAAGGGTAAAAAATCCGAACTCCCATCTCTTCCTCTACAGATTGAGAATACATTGGGAGAAACGATGACACGCATTCCAAAAGGTGTGTTTAAGAAAGCTTCTCACAATCCAAATGCAAGGGCCGCCCAAAATTACTCTGTGGTGGAAGATTTGTCCCAAACCCCTTGTGCTATGTCCGCTTTGGAGGTCCTCCAAAGTTTCCCCGCTCAGAGGAAAGCCTTGTTGACTGCTTTAGGCTCTACTGAGACTTGTAACCCGGGTACCATCATGATAGATACAACTGACTTAAAACCTCATCTGCCTTACCATGTAGCGTTTCAGATAGTAGTGGCTCACCCCACGAAAACTTTTACATGCAATATCTTTCGCACAGTGGTCGACGAGGGTGCCTCGACATGCGTTATGTCGTTAGCATGTTGGAAGGCCATAGGCCAGCCCACTTTGTCTCCATCACCTACTCTCCTCACTGCATTCGACGGTCGTTCTTTCCGACCACATGGCATCATTCCTTCTTTCCCTGTGCAGTTAGGAGGGAAGACGGTGTGTGTCGAGGTAGAGGTAGTCAATGCCCCCCTCAACTACAATCTCTTGTTAGGTCGTATTTGGACTTATGCCATGCAAGCTGTGGTTGCTACAGTTTTTCAAGTCTTGTTGTTTCCTCACGAAGGCCAGATAGTGACCATCGATCAATTGTCCTTCTCTAGACCTGACCCATCTTTGGGGGCATCCATGGTTCCCATGATTGATAATCCTCAAGCCAGTTTCATTAACGTAGGAGTTGGTTTGTGCCCATATTTGATGGGTACTTTCGATTACCCACCTCCTCATAATGATGTCAAGTTTATATCTAATCACCACAAGGTTGAGATTTTTCACGTTTCGTCATTCCGCACGACTTACTTTGCGGATCCGTGGATTCTTCCTTCCCCATCAGCCACGATGGATGAGACAAGGCACTTCGGCATGTCCATGCCCTTGTCAGTTGCTGAAGTAGTTTACTCTTTAGTCCAGCAAGCTTCAGCTAACCTTGATTCGACTCCTGCACAAGAGTTGGATCCACTTCCAGAGCCTATTTGGGCTCAGGATTCTCTTGCTACCACCGATTCATTAGACTTAATCTTGCCTTCCGACGAAGTAGTAATCAAAGCAATGACGAGTCCGGACAAGCCTTGGGATGATCTTCATCATAGATCATATTTCCTCCCAGAGTTAAGCCAAATCGAGGCAGGAGAATTCACTATCACCATGACGGGAGATCAGCCATGGCCCATTAATCTCTTAGCTACACAGGAAATTTATGCTGAGGGAAATATGGCGACTATCGCTGCAACTATACCTATCAACATCTCCTGAAACCCTGGCGTCGTGGAGAATGTCTTCATCGAAGCAGATTTCTCCCCCGAAGAGATTCAAATTTACACGAATCTTTTCAAAGAATTCCACGACGTTTTTGCCTGGTCTTATGAGAAAATGCCAGGCATCGATCCGAAAATAGTTGAACATGAAATCACAACGTATCATGATGCTAAGCCTGTTCGACAAAAAATTTGTCCAGTTAATCCTAAGAAAGCAGCAGCCATCAAGAGTGAGGTTGAGAAATTGCTCAAGGCAGGGTTCATTTACCCTATCCATTTGACTCAATGGGTTTCAAACCCTGTGCCGGTCAATAAAAAACAAGGCACGATTCGTGTATGTACTGATTTCCGTGATTTGAACAAAGCATGTCCAAAAGATAATTTTCCAACCCCATTCATTGACCAGATCATTGATGAATGTGCGATTTGCGAAGCCTTTTCGTTCATGGATGGTTTTTTGGGATATAATCAAATCCAAATCAAACCTGAGGACCAACACAAAACGGCATTCATTTGTCCGTGGGGTACATTCACCTATCGTAAGATGCCTTTTGGCCTCAAGAATGCTGGAGCCACTTTCCAGTAGGCCATTTTTTTTATGTTTCACGACCTCAAACATATAGTTGAGGCCTATCTAGATGATTTAGCATCATTCTCTCGCAAGCGAAAGGATCATCCTATGCACCTCAGACTAATCTTCGAACGTTGTCGCTACTTTAGGATTCGATTGAATCCCAACAAGTGCAGCTTTTGCGTCACGTCAGGACGTTTGTTAGGTTTCATCGTATCAACAACAAGGATCATGGTCGATCCTCTTAAGGTCGAGGCAATAATCCAGTTGCCCCCCCCACGCACAATCTTACAACTTCAAAGTCTTCAAGGCAAGGCGAACTTCTTATGATGCTTCATCGCCAACTATGCCGAAATCACTAAGGGCTTTATGCGTTTACTTAAGAAAGATGTTCCTTTTTTGGGGGACGAGGATGCTCAACACTCTTTCGACGCATTAAAACACGCCCTTACAACCGCACCTCTGCTACGGCCACCTAATTATAACAAGGATTTCCTATTATATCTGGCTACCGCAGAGTCAACCATAGGCATGGTTTTAGTTCAGGAAGATGATTCATTTTTAGAATACATGACCTATTACCTAAGCTGAGGCCTCGTAGGACCAGAACTTAATTATTCCCATCTAGAAAAACTTGCATTGGCAGCAGTTTATGTTGTTCAATGGTTTCGTCCCTATGTTCTGTTTCGCAAGACCACCGTCGTTGTTGTCGTGAATCCATTCCAGTACATGTTGACACGACGAGTTATCGACAGAAAAATCAGTAGATGGATGGTCATCCTCCAAGAATTTGACTTAGACTTCATTTCAGCCAAGTCCAAGAAGTCATTGGTCTTCGCAGAACTTATTTCAGAGCTTCCGGCTGAGTCAGGTGACGTTGTGCCTGAGGAATCGCCTATCCGGGGGGATATGTTTTTGATTGAATCATCAGACCCCTGGTACGGAGATATACTGATCTATCTCCAAACTTTGAAGTACCCCACCTCTGCTTCTCATGACGAGCGTCGGCGAATACGCCATCAGGCTAAGAATTATCTCATACTCAATGATACGCTGTATTGGAGAGGTGTAGATTGCATTTTGTGTCGATGTCTCACTCATGAGGAGGTCGTCATAGTGCTCAACGATTGTCATATAGGAGCTTGTGGCGGTCACTTATCTGGGTTGGCAATAGCCCAAAAGATTTTACGAGCAGGTTACTTCTGGCCCACACTTATGAAAGATTGTATCGAGTTGGTCAAGAAGTGTCATCCGTGCCAAATCTTCTCTCGAAAGATAAGGGCAGACCCAGCTCCTATGTTTCTTATCATCACAGTTGGTCCCTTCACTAAGTGGGGGATTGATTACACTACATGCAACCCCCCGTCAGCAAGGGGGAACCACTATATCATCATAGCTGTCGACTACTTCACTAAGTGGGTCGAAGCTATGCCAACGTTTAAAGATGATGGAGAGACTGCAGCTCTCTTCTTATTTAACCAGATTATATCACGGTTTGGCGTCCCGAGAGAGATTGCCACTGATCATGGCAGTCACTTTCAGAACCAAATGATGTCCGAGTTAACGTCAAAGCTTGGGTTATGGCAAGAACATTCATCACCTTACTACCCCCAAGCCAATGGGTAGGTGGAAGCTGTAAACAAAACTCTTAAGACAATTCTACAGCGAACTATCAATTCAGCCAAGTCAAACTGGCATTTGATGTTATACTCAGCACTATGGGCTTACCGAACATAAGTTAAGACCGCAACCGGTTTCTCACCTTTCCAACTCGTTTATGGGCTGGAGGCAGTCTTTCCCATTGAATGTCGAATCCCATCTCTGAAATTGGCAGTACAGTTATTGCCAGACACTTCTCCACTTGAAGAGCGGTTAGTACACCTTGAGCAGCTTGATGAGTAGTGTCACGATGCGGCCCTGGCCAATGAGGCTCATAAACATAAGGTCAAGTGTCAATATGATAGGTCCATTCATCCTCAGATTTTTTCTGAGGGTGACCTTGTCCTGGTCTATGAACAAGATAAGGACCCCCTAGGGGCAGGAAAGTTTAAACCCATGTGGTTTGGACCCTTCATTATTAAAGAGGTGTTAAAAAAGGGTGCTTATCGTTTGGTTGATTTTGAAGGGAATGCTTTGGCGGAGCCTCGAAATGGGCTCTACCTCAAGAAGTATTACTCATAGAAAGGTCACTATGGGTAACTTTTTGTAACATATGTATAGGCTTTGTACTATTACTTTTTTATGTTTCTTTTAAAAAGTGTTATGGACATGTCATTGATGTTATCTTTCGTCAATATGGTAGATGTCAAGTGAGTCTAAGGTGTTCGTTGGGTATGCAGACGGTGCTAGTCGACACACGCGGAGGCTTGCCTCCGCAGCCTGGGTAATCTTTACACCACAGGGTTAGTTGTTATCTTCCGGAGGAATATGCTTAGGTGACACCACAAATAATGTTGCTGAGTATAGTGCAGTTATTGAGTTGCTTCATGACGCTTTGTCATTGGGTATCTCTTGTCTCCAGGTCTATCTAGATGGTCAACTGGTTGTGTCGCAGCTAAACAAAATATATCGGGTTCACGAACCAACTTTACACCAACGATTCCTTAGGGTATGTCTCTTGGAATGCAACTTTGATTATATTCCATATTTTCATGTTCCTAGGAGTCTAAATCAAATCACGGATACTCTAGCTAATCACATTTTAGATTGGCATCTTGCTCACATATAAAAAGATCATGAACATAAACATGTAAACACATTTTTGTACACATAATCCATAAGACACAAAAAGAGATAAAAAATCATATATAAACATCATAAGACACTCAGAGTACATAGATGGGCGCAAGCGGCTCAAAAGTGGGAACAATAACGAGTCACTGGGCTTATGCCCTCAAAAAATATATACATATCAGTGCTCATAGCACATAAAAGTCTAAAGTCTGCTCAGGGACGATGGGCCCTGTTATAATCATGTACAGCCTGGGATAAATGCCTAAACAATCGGACCCATGTCTGAGGTGCCCCCACAACATGAGTCTGCATGGAGGGCGGCAGGTCCTCTATCTCTGCCATGGGAACTGTGCAAGTGAGCGCAGTAAAGTTCCGCTCAATTTGCCTCAGGACCCTCTCGGCCTCTCCTGCTGGGAGGTTCCCTACTACTATTGCTCCTCCAGTAGCGGCAGCTGCGGCTTCTGGCCGTGGGCAACGCTTGTTCCATGCATAGTCGGCAGGTCGCACAGGTCCCACATCTGCATGCAATAAATGTTCACCCATCAAAAACTCTGGTATACAAAAACATGATATATATATCAAAAAAGACATAAAAATTACATATGCAAACAAAAAAACTGTATAGGTGGAGACTTACCCATCTCCCCTCGCTCCTCACCAAGAGGCACTAGTATCTCTGGATCTCTGGAGAAGTCGATCCCCGCATATGGGTAGTCCTCAATAGCCAGGATCTGTCGTGATAGCCAAGCAAAAAAGTCATCGTTGAAGGCCTCCACAGTCCTTCCACCACCCTGTCGCGGCAGTAACACTGCCCATCTGCATACTGCGGGGAAAGTGGCCAGATGTCCTTGTATTTTCAGCCGAGGACTGAAGCACGGAACTCTCTCGAAAAAGAATGAACACAGGATGGTCCCAAACCCGAAGTTCTTGTGTGTCCACTGTCTGCAAGCTGTCAACTGACTCTTCATGCACTCTAACAGTGTGGTACTCCAATAAAAAATTTGTGCATTCATGCACTGGATTTCACAGTTCATCTATGCACGTGAAGCCTGATGCACGGCTGCTGAGCTGGTAATCCGCTCAATGAGAAATAAAATAATCTGTAGGGCGAGGCTGGTAATCCTACTAACAGGTACTGAGGAAGTTCTATGATTGGTCCCAGCCTCACAATACTCATCTTTCAACTCCAAGACTTTACTTGGCCCCATTGGAAACGTCTAAAAGTTGATTGGTTCCCCTCTCCTTGAGAGGCCAGTCAGAAAGTAAATATCCTCGATGGTGGGCACCAAGGATTGCCCCTCTAGCATGAACGCTTCTGCATCAGGGTGCCAGTAATCTACCAAGGCATTCAGTAGCCTTGGTTGCGCGTGCATGAATGGACATAAAAATAATTTCACCAACTCACACTATGTCAGCACGGCCACAACGTTCGGATCTGCAGCCACTAACTCATTGGTGGCCTCGTGCTTCCTTTCCCTCCACTGAACATACATCCTGCCAACATCACAAAGTAAAAGGAGGGTCAATACCTTTTTAATTTTATCCTTTTTCATCACACGGGGGGTACCCGCAGCCTGTAGAGGCGACAGTCGCGGGTACCCACGGGCAGGCTTGGCTCTGCACGTGGGTACCTGCGGGTTGTCCCTGGACAGACCGCGTTTTCCCTAGGGCTGACCTTTTTGAGGTTGACGCCCACCCCCAAAACACAACTAAATGCTACCAAAGAGGAATTGAATAGCTAGGCAAGGGATTTTGTACTTACTTGGTCCAAGAAGAAGTTTGTTTCGTCCACTGTAGCTCCTGGAATCACGATCTTTGGAAAAGGGGGTCTTTTGGCTCCAAAGTCAATTTTCAAATCAACAATGGTGATAATGAGCTGCCAGCTTCTATTTATAGACCTTTTTGGCCTCTTTTGTCACTTTGTTTTTGCCCCCCTTATCAGTTTCTTTATACCAAAAACCATTTTGAGTGACCAGGAGTTATATGGGAGGGATTTGATCAGGTATTGGGACAGTTTTTTTTGAGTTTCGAAAAAATATTGACGGTCCATTAAAAAATTATTTTCTCAAAAATCCAACTTGAGCATATAGGGTAGGATATCATCCCAACTATTGCATCTCATTGCCTTTTTTCTTATAATATAGGATCGATCCCATCCGGTTGTGACATGGAACCATCATATATGCTATAGAAGTGTCACAACTTGGTGGTAGAGCTTACCAAAACATGCATGCCCTAGGTAGGTCCTGGTTGCATTATGGTGTCCATGTCGTTTCAAACAACATCGTAGGCTCAGGAGTCCGTATAGTCTTTCCTGAATACGAGTTTGAGCCTCATTCACCTGGGTAATTTTCACTCTTTGTCTTACCCTCTGGACTCCCAAAACATAACAGGTATTCTTTTAAGCCCTTTTCAGACCCTCTAAAAATGAAAAGATTGCCGAGCAATCTTGTGACCTTTCACGCTCATTAAACTGAAATTTGAAGTCACTTATGTCTGGTGGTAGTTTACCCCTTTTTCGGTTCGGACGGTCAACTGTATGAACAAAGGAATACTCTATTGAATTCCCATTCTTTAGAAGAGTATCTTCAGGTATAATTTTATTCCTTTTTCGGGCCTGAGGGACTAAATTTACGAAAAAGAAATCCCCACAGAGTCCATATTTAAGCTCTTTTCAGACTCCCTAAAATTGAAAATATCACCGAGTGACCTTATTCTTTCACACTCGTTAAAATGGTCCAGAAGAACATTCCTGATGAAGTCCATAGTTAATCTTTTTTCAGACTCCTTAAAATTGAAAAAATAGCCGAGTGATCTTGTCCTTGTCACACTCGTTAAAATGGTTTTAAATTGACATCTAATCGGTGCTAGTTTACCCCTTTTTCGAACCGACTAGACTATTATCGAAAAAGGTACCCCAGTGGAGTCTCCTTTTATGCTTTTTCAGACTCTCTAAATATGAAAAACCACCGAGCTTCCCTTCTCTGGGCTCGTTAAACTTACATCGAAGGACGTTACCATTGTGTGTTCTATCAACCACATTTGCATACCTTACCCATCAGCCTTGTAACAGTTTGCTTCTGCGTCTTAACACCTTTGGCCACTGGAGGATTTTTTTCGAGTATCTTTTCCTAGAACATTAGTCTTGTCCTTGTGCCTTGAGATTTTATGTTTTCCATACTCGTTCCTCCATTTTAATGTAATGTTCCTTTATTCTTTTTCAAAAACTATCAAAAAGAACAAAAAAATAAAATATACCCCAAAAAGAGGATGGGAAAAGTATTTTCTTTATTGGCAGCATAATGAGTCGCCCTTGGATAAAGCACATCTGTCCATTTGATTATCAGACTATGGGATGTAGTACGACCTTAGGAATCTTTTCCTCACTATATAGAGTTGTGTCCTCCACCGTTTGGTTACTCTTCCAAACATATGGAGAGTTTGCATTGCCTCCTGCTTCGTAGACTTATGATTAATAGATATGTTGTCTGAGTCTTATCACTTGTCGTGCTATTGTCCAAGGGAAGTTTGTCACTAAGCCTGAGTCGGCCCCTCTGAAATATGTCTCTTGTCCGCATACCCGGCCATCTTGAACTTCCAATCAAGTCTTTATTCGAAATCACTGAAGCCTTCAGTCCGATCATCAAGATTATCAAGTCCATAACCGACGAGCCGTCGAAGATCTCTGGGTAGTGTAGTCGTACACTCATATTAAACTCCTACCCAAGTTTAGAAGATTTTGAAGTTGTTGCTCGGGACTCTGTAAGGAATGTTCTTCTGGACCGTTTAACGAGTGTGAAAGAATAAGGTCACTCGGCAATCTTTTCAATTTTAGGGAGTCTGAAAAGAGCTTAACTATGGACTCCGGGGGGGGTTTCTTTTTCGTAAC
>ML800022.1:327641-348811 GCA_009831015.1 Picea engelmannii
TAACAGACAACAAAAATAAACAAAGAAACAAAGACTGAAATTCTTTGAACTACCCAAAAGATCTTTAACCAAATCCGGAAACCCTAAGAGTAAAATCTCCCCAGTGGAGTCGCCAATTCTGTTGTGGGGTTTTTCTACCCTACAAACTAGCAAGCTAGGGCTTTAAACTTGCATGCAGATCATGACCCTTCAAAAATAACTTTTAACCTCCTACCCAAACCTATAACCCTTTTTCTCAGGCAAGCATGTGAAGAATCAACTAACCTTTTATCGACGGTTGAAGTAGATCCTCCGTTGAGCTTTTATCTCCTTGCTGCTGCTGCTCCTTCCACAAAGTGATCCTGCAATCAAGACAAAACTACGCATGCATGCTACTGATCGACTAGAGGGTTAGAGATTAAACACAAATCAAATACCATAGATAAGACTCATGTCTTTGGGACGGGAAAAGCATCTTTTTTATTAATCTCATATGAACCAACTTACAATGATTACAGAGACCGGCCACCGTTCCTCGATCCTGATCCTGGGCTCCTCCTCTTCTTTTGTCCTCCAACTGCTATTGCTTGAATTTCTCCTAAAGCTTGAGGCAAGGCTAAAGGGTTGGGACAAAACGGACTTGGCAATTTGGTAGAGTTTCTTTGCTATGATTTTTCCTCCTTGAATAGTACCCCTACCCCTTCTTTTATAGGCTAGAAGGATCTAGGGTTTTAGACGAACTCTCGGCCATGCATGGCTGGGAGTTCTAGTTAACTGACAAAAAGCTCTTCGTCCCGGTGGAAACTTCCTTGATTTTTTGCTTTGTTAGGTAAACGCGGGTTGTAGTGGGCTAGCCCACGGTCACCCGCGTGCAGTAGAAGGCCAGAAAGTGGTCCAACGCGCCCAGTAAGAGGTTAGGGCACGGGCTGCTTGATTTAAGTGGTTTTTTGAGGTTTTGTTCAGCATGGCTTTGGCTAGGAAGAGGCATGAGTTGGCTTGATGCCAGGTAAACCTGTGTGGTGCATTTTAGGGTTATAACAATAACCGACGAGCCATCGAAGATCTCTGGGTAGTGTAGTCATACACTCATATTACACTCCTACCCGAGTTTAGAATATTTTGAAGTTGTTGCTCGAGCTCTGAAGAATAGCCATCAGGCCGAATCAACTTTTGGGAGATGGATACTTTATATGTATATCTTTTTTATTTCGAGATGTAGCTCCATTGTGTATTGTTCGCGGCTACTCTTTATAGTTATTTGACATGGATCTACAGTGTATTTGATTGGTAGCCATGGTTCTATTTTATCCCGAGCATGGGTATGCCCGCCTCGGTGAGACATTTGTTATTTTGCAGATGGCACCTCCTGATTCCTGATTCTTGGGCTCACTCATTCTGCATATCAGTACATATTGGTAAAGGATTGGTAATGTATTTCGGCTATCAGATGCTCTTCTGACCTCACACATTAGGGGGCATCTGTTATAACCCTAAATTTCACCACACATGCTTACCTGGAATCAGGCCAACTCATATCCCTTCATTGCCAAAACATCTGCTGAGAAACCTCTTTGAAAATCCTTTTGGGTTAAGTCACATGCGCCCTAACCCACTACTTCACGCGTTTGAACGCTGGCAGGCCTACTACAGCCCACGTTTACCTAACAAAGCACAAAAACAGGAAAGTTGCCGACGGGACAAAAAGATATGGGTCAGTTAACTAAAACTCTCAGTCATGCATGGTCGAGAGTTCATCCAAAACCCTAGCTCCTTCTGGCCTATAAAAGAAGGGGTAGGGGTACTATTTGGAAGAGGAAAAATTATAGCAAAGAAACTCTGCCCAATTGTCGAATCCATTTGTCCCAACCCTTTAGCCTTTCCTCAAGCCTAAGGATAATTAACGCAAAGCAGTTGGAGGACAAAGAAGAGGAGGAGCCCAGGATCAGGATCAAGGAACGGTGGCCGGTCTCAACATTGGTTGTAAGTTGATTCATTTTGAAAACAATAAAAGAATACTTTTCCCGTACGAATGCATGAGTTATATATGATTTATTTAATTTATGCTTAATTTCTAACCCTCAAGTAGAAAAGTAGCATGCATGCGTAGTGTTTTGTCTTGATTGTAGGATTGTCTTTGGAAGGAGCGGAGCAAGCAAGCAAGCAAAGCGCAATGGAGGATATACACCAAACATCAGTAAAAAGGTTAGTTGTTCCTTTCCATGCATGTATGTGAATAGGGGTTTTAAGTTTTGGGTGGTAAGATAAAAAGTAATTTCTTTTACGGTCATAAATCTGCATGCAAACCTAAACCCTAGTTTGCTAGTCCGTAGGGTATTTTTCCCAACAACAACTGGGCTACTAATATAAACTCTTTTCCAGTTCATACTTTCCTTCTCTGCACTCTCTGAGTATTCTTCTCAGGAAGATTATTTATTATTGTTGTTTCTGGAGATTCTTCATTCCCTAGAACTAGGAACAGTGCATTGCGCAACTTTTCTGTCAACTAGTCATTCCCAAGAATATCAGAAAATAACTGAAACCAAAGGTCAACTACATTTTGTGACTTCTTAGGTTGTCTCATTAGTACTATAGGGTTTTTGGGTGCAGGGGATGAAGCAGGGACTTGCATGATCCTAGGGTAGATGATAGGATGAAGGGGTTTCTCTTGTGTCTTAGGGCCAGGGATATTCTAAAATACTTCTATGGAATTTTTAAAGAATATATTATGTTTAAGAGGATCGTAATTGTCCTCCTTAGGTGTTTATTTATGGATTTGAGGTAAATTGGTAGCATATGTGCCAGTCTTTTCCCCTCCTCTAGTAATGATATTAAGGTTGGGTAGTTGTCCTTTAATAACTCTCTTTAACTCTGAAATGATGAGGTTATTTCCTCGTTGACATACCCGATATTCCCATTTTGCAATTAGTTCTAGGTTGTCTTCAGTTGCATTCCCATTGGTTTTGCAGTGATAGCACCATGGTTGCCTCGGATGAGGACAATTTCTATCCATTTGGCCTTGCTCATCACAGTTGTAGCATCTACTTGGTCCTCTTCCCCTAGTTCTTCCTCCTCTAAGGTCTCCTCTTGTTCCACCTCCCCGACCACTTCTCGGTCCCTAAGGGGTTTCATTCACCCTAAATTATGTTCGATTAATACCATCTGCAAGTGCATCCAACTCTCTACATTGATTCGTAGCATATGTGGTAGATGCAAAAAACTCACAATGCACCGTATTTGGCACTGTTGAATACTTATGAATAATGGGGAAATGTCTTGGCCCATGCCCATTGATTCGACAAATATCGAAATACTCAACTGATGGTGTTGCTTGATTACCTGGAAAATCATGAAACGAGGCTGGGGTATGGAATGGTAAATTTGCAGATACTTGCACAACTCCTCTCATGGGTCCTGGTGAGGGTCCCATCGGAGTATGTGTAACATCCAGTACACTAGACTTGTAGTCATACTGGTTTGGGTATCATCAATTCTTGAATATTTTTTGTAAGCATTGATATTTACCCTTGCAGTTGGCCAAATTTTCATTTGTTGGGGGTCTGGTTAGTCTCAGGCTCCTCAGATATCCTGTCGTGGCTTCAATCTTCATTGTTTTTTCAAAGCCATCTATCAAAGTGGCTATCTGTTGTTGCATTAACGGAATCCATGTCAAAGGTAGAAATCCTTGGATATACCATTATCTTTGATGTTCCTCGTGAATTGGATGTGCTAACCTCCCTATAGCATCATTAAAATTATGGTTGTATTCCAAGGCCGATTCACCTTCCCTTTGTTGAATTTCTCACAACTCATATAGATATTGTTGTTCTAACTGAGGTAGCTTAAACTTCTCTATGAACTTTGTCCATACCTGGTCAAGTGTGAATGCTAGATCTTCCACGCATGGTGCTCCTGCTCAATGGCCTTCATGTACCATTTGAGACTGTGACCTCTTAAATTAGTCTGGAACTCAACCAATTTATTCGCATCTGGAGTCTCTCTGGACCTCCAAATTGCTTCACATAAGAACCAATGATGTTGAACATCTTCATCTCCCTTACCCCAGAATTTTGGGTATCGAGCAATCGAACCTCCCACGTTACCAACCATTGTTGATCTTGTTTCTCCTATCAAAATAAAAGCTAGCAGTCTTGGTTGTGACCTACCAGGGGATGCCAATATCCTCCCAATACTCACACTTCCTAGTTTTGACTGACTAACTAGATGTACTGGAACATAAATAGCATAATAAGGTAGTATAGAATTTACCACTTGTATAGAAGAAACTTGGGGTATGGGTGATTCGGGGTTGGCACCATTGGCTTCGGGACAGTTTTCCTTGATCTGGGGGGTCTCTTTCTCATCCTCTAGAGTACTCTCTTAAGCCAAATTCCCGATATTTCCTGGCATCGAGGATGATCGGTGAAAGAATATTACACATTTACAGATGGATTTTCGTGGTATCACTGAGTAAGGATTGCATAAGAAGACAAAAAGAAGACCACATTTATAAAAAAATGGGGGTCATTTGCATATATGTGATGCCCTTTGTCCTAAAGAACTCCCCTGCAGTTTTTTCCCGAATTGCAATAGCAACTTTCCAAGAATTTATTCACAAGTTTATAGAAGTTTATATGGATGATTGGATGATATACATTCTACTCAAGGAACATGTAGCACTACTACATATGATGTTTGATAGATGTAGAGAATTGAATATCATTGAACCTCATAAAGTGTATCTTCTATGTGCCACATGGAAATTTATTAGTCCACATAGTCTATCGAGAAGGAGTACTGGTAGACCCAACCAAAGTTGCGGACCCTGGTCTGATCAATTTCGGACCTGTGTTAAAAGGGAACCTGAAGGGAGAATGCTTCCACGGATTCACAAATCTGATAGTCACCACTGGTGGGAGAGAACTTGTGACTCTTTCATATGGAAAGAAGCGGAGATGAGAGGAAAATCTATGAAATATACACGAGAGGTAGTCTTTTACTCAGAAAGATCAAGCAACCAGTATGAGATATTCTGGGTTAAGTTCTCGAAAGAAATTTTCTATTGGATATATAGGCTCCAAGAAGCTCTAGAATTCCAAGAACTATTCAAGAATACATGTGCTTGGGATACATAAAATATCGCAGCACTTCATTGGCTGGATCGTCCGGTAACACAAGTGATCGATTTATGGGTCAATACCACATTAGAAGGATACATTATCGAGTTTACAGTTGAGAATCATCAATATTTTGGATTTCAAGAAAGACACAAGGGGAAGGGTGTTGAGAGAAACCCCCTAATGGATCAAGGTTTTCTTGATGGAAGAGGGGATGTTGACTATGTCCCTAATTGAGATAGAAGCATAAACACCCTTGCTTGGGGTGGATTCATGTCCTAAGAGAGGGGAGAGGGTTCTTTGACAAACGGGGGACTAGCAAGAAATTGACTCAAGATATGAGCGAGCCTTGAAAAGATTCACCATAGTTGAGAAGTGGTGGTGCAGTATGATAAAGAAAGCAGTAAAACAATTTGAGAAGTCATGGAAAGAAGTCAGACTGGAAGAATTACAGGAAGAACAAATGGAAGAGTTGTGAAAGATGAGAAGACAGGAAAGACTAGCGCAGAGAGAAAAAAGTCCCCAAGAGGGTGGATAGGAAGGAGAAGGTGTAAAGGCAATGGAGAAGGAAGCCAACCCAAATATTGAATAACAAAGAGAATATCCAGCCTCGATGCTAGGAAATATCGGGAATCTGACTGAAGATACCACTCTAGAGGATGAGAACGAGGATGAGAACGAGACTCCTCAGATCAAAGAAGCCCACCCTGAAGCTAGTGGTTCTAGCCCCGAATCACCCATACCCCAAGTGTCTTCTATACAAGTGGTAAATTATATACTACCTTATTATGCTAATTATGTTCCAGTACAGCCAGATAGTCAGTCACAGTCAGGAAGTGCGAGTACTAGGAGGATATTGGGATCCCCTAGTAGGTCGCAACCAGGACTATTAGGTTTTATTTTGATATAAGAAGGAAGATCAGCAATGGTTGGTAATGCGGGAGGTTTGATTGCTCGATACCCATAATTTTGGGGTAAGGGAGATGAATATGTTGAGTAGAATTGGTTCTTATGTGACTATATATTGAGGTCCATAGGGACTTTGGATGCGAATAAATTAGTTGAGTTCTAGACTACTTTAAGAGGTCGTTCTCTTAAATGGTACATGAAGTCCATTGAGCCAGGAGTACCATGAGTGCAAGGTCTAGGTGTTAGAATATGAAATATGTGTGATCTTTTTACCATTGACAATACTCTTTTCTCCCAACCATAGGCCGAAGCCACTCTCTGAGCACCTTAACCTTGATAGAGAATCACTCTAGAAGAAAACCCTAGGCTAGATATCCAAACAAAGGGTAGTGCACCTTTCCCCAAGGATAGTGCATCACAAAGATGATCAAATAGTCCAAACCCTATCCAAGAGATAGTCCAAGCATAACTTCTAGTTGCAGCGGCTACAATGGCAACTTTCCTCCAAACTTGCACAGAAACTAGGCAACTGCAATGCGCACAAGACTGGGCACTACAATTCTGAGACTGCCTGGCAGAATGAGAACTGGCCTCCTATATATATACTAATTATGGCTAACTTCTAGGGCCAACTTCTCATTCTGGGTATTTTTCTWCTCAGTATATAATATTATTTTTGACTGACTTCTTCTCTTGGAGGCTAATAACCTATTATAAATTATCTTCTTGAGCCGACAAGTCTTCTAGGGTTATTATCCAACTCATTAGGGTGTCTTCTTGTTTATCGGAGTATTTTATCMTTTTTAGGTTTACATGTGGAGGWAAATACCTCCTGCATCTACCATAATATCAACACTCCCTCCTAGCTAGGGAGGTATTACAGGTAATGGTCTTTGAGCACAAAACATACCATTCACCCGGTAGCATCAACATAGTTATATAGACTAGATCATGATTACCATCATCATTAGTTGTTGCATCATCTCTCGAAACCATACTCTATCTGAGTAATCAGACATGATGCTCACTCCACAGTGTGATACAAGAGCCATTCTTCTAATCTAGAAGAGTAAATGTTCTGAACCATTTTCTGTCTGGAAAATCTTTATTCATCATTCATCTGGCTGATAATTATTTCCAATAAACTTCTTGATAGTCTTCAAGGTAATCAGAACAAAACTGTGTCTATCCATAGTAGTACATAACCACAATCCATTGGTACACTACCACACCAAGTAGCAAACAAGTACTTGATCAGTAACGTATAGTCACAAATAGTGGAACACATCCACCACAGTAGTATACATCTACTGTCATACAATCTTCATAACAATCATCTGATATCAACCTGCATAGAAACAATGTTATGATATAGACTGAATCATTTGGGCCAATATTTCACTCACATCTGTGAGAAATGAAAGAATATCTTCCCTCGGAGTAGAACAATGAGATATCTGAACTATTCTTCTCAAGCAAGGAAGAATAATTGTCATGTCTTCTGAACCTGGACCATTCCCCACCCTGGGCCATTCCTCCTACACTAATCAAAGTGCACCCTGGAGAGAACGTATAAACCCTAAGGAATGTATGTCCCTGATTGTTGAGTCTGGATGATTCCCCACCCTGGGCCATTCCTCCTACACTAATCAAAGTGCACCATGGAGAGAATGTATAAACCCTAAGGAATGACTGTCTGGACCATTTCCTCTGTTAACCACAAGAGGAAAAGACTATCCTGTATCAACCTCCAAAATGGACCATTCCTCATGTTAACCACAATGAGAAATCATTGTCCAGCGAGGCAGGCCAGTCTTCTTGAGTAACCCTCAAGAAGAGAGACTACCCTATACCACTCCCCATGTTAACCTCAATGGGAAGTCGTTGTCTATGATACATCAACAATCTGGACCATTTCCCATGTTAACCACAATGGGAAATCACTATCCGTCAGAAATCTCAATCCACTTTCTGAATAGGAAATCATCTATCCAAGATGGACTATTTTTCAATATTGAAAATGAATGTCCTCAATAATATTTTTAGTGCTCCCTCCCAACCTGGGATTCATCTCTTCCTTTTTCAATAAGGAAGTCGTCTCCACAAACTCCATCTTGAGCATGCAAACTCTTTCATCTTGGATAGAAGCTTTACCAAAATGTCTGCTTATCTTCTCATCTGTGGAGATATGTATTGGAGAACCACTTTCTCCTTTCTAGACTTCATCATAGATAATGTAATGCTTTATTTTAAATGTACTTTAGTCTAGAACACTGATTTTCTGTGAAGGCTTCATGTAGCTCTGAACAATAGAGTATATCATTGTTGGAAAACTGGAACATATCCATGTGGCACTTTTTCTATCATCATGAGATCTGATCTACTGAGTAATCATCTTGATGTTATAAGAAATATTCACCACTCTTCTGTTGTGCACTGGAGGTTCTCCAGCAAGGTATCTTCTTCTATCTACATACAAGGGTCTCTTTCTGGTATGCCTCAAAGTCTTGAGATTTCTCTTCATACTCTCTTTATTCAATTTCTCTGGAGAACATTCTTTACATTCATTCGATGTAGAACTCCAACTCATGGATGGAGCGGATGATATAATGACTCATGTAGAGATACGTCTGGTGTACTAGAACAAATAATAATCATAGTCTTCTCCCTCCATCTAGGAGAACCTCTAGTTCTAGATCTCACAATGCTTTCATTCATAAGTCTTTCATACACAATTCTTCATCACGACTTTCAGTTCCTCTACTTGATTTCTTTTATTGATTTCATATCAGGCTGGTAATCTTGTGATTCTTGATATAATGACTGGTTGTTATGGCTTCTCTTTCTTTCTTGGAATCTTCATGTGTTTCTTTAGTTCTCAGCTCCATGGAGTATCTTATAGATTCCATTCCCTAAATATTCCATCGTAGAATCACGGATGTGAATGGACAACCAGGGATACTTTAAGGCTTCTCTTTGAAGAATACATATTGTCTTTCATGGTTGCTATCATGGATATATACTTCATCATCTTCAATGGATCATAGGATTATCTCCCTCCTAATCCTTGCTTCATGTATGAGTGCATATAATCAGCTCCCTCCATCTAACAGATTCCACACATCCATCTGCATCCTTATTGTCTTCTGCAATATATAATTGGCTCTCTTTTCTAACAAAGTCCACACCTTTGTCTTGTTTTCTTCTACAAAACGTTATAAGTCTTTCTCTGACTTCTTTCTTTTGAGTCTCTTCATGATTGATTTGGTGTATTTCATCCTTTCATGTGTATCATCTAATGATATCAATCCTTATCTTGTTGTTCTTCCATAGGTATATTTCTTCTTGGAACACATTATCTTCCAAGAGATAGATATACAAGATATGTATAGAGACAATGCAAATGAGATATGTACAAGAAATAAGAAGAGTTTTGTTACCTTTAGAAGCAGAAGTCTCTTCCATCCCGCTTAGTCTTCTTTGTAGGTTCCTTTTCTTTGGCAATTGATGCTTCGTGTTTCTTCTTTCTTTTCTTTAGCTCAGGACAATGATTCTTGTAGTGACCATACTTTCGAAAGTTGAAGCATTGTACTTCTGAAATGTCTTTCTCTTGATTTGGCTTCCTCCTTGAACCAAATTTCCTTTTGTTCCTGAAGTTCTTGAATCTTGTTGTGAAGGCTTGATCATCGTACTTATTTTGGGGTTTCTCTTTTGCACTGATCCTTGATTCTTCTTGAGCATAGCAAGTCCAAAGTTCTTCAAATGTTGGATACTCCTTCCTTGTGTTCATGCTTGTGGCAAATGCATCCCGCGTCTTGGGAAGACCATTGAGTACTATGTTTACCAATTCCTTCTCTAAGATGATCTCTTCAATAGCTTGTAGTTGTTCTCTTAACTGAGAGATTCTCACAAAATATGATGTTATGTTGTCCTCATCATTCATCTTCATGTCACGGAGCTCATTCTTTAGACTCGTAACTTGTCCAATGTTTCTAACTGAGAAGAGATTTGTTAGGGAATCGTACATCTTCTTAGATGATTCAAGAGGTGAGATGTAGGGTATCAAGTGGCCTATTATAGATTCCATTATGATACTCATAGCATTGATATCACTGTCTTTGAAATTCTCCATAGCTGCAACGTTTTGTGGTTCCTTCTCTTTTCCTTCTTCAAACACTGGCTTCACGATATCTAGCACTTTATTCTTAGCAAGGATGAGGTCAATCCTTGTCTTCCACACTCTGAAGTTAGAGGCTCCATATAACTTGTTCTCTGACTTCATAGAATAATTCATGGCTTCTTTGACTTGGTCAAAACCTAAATTTGACCAAAAGCTCAAACTTCATGTCTTGCCTTTCTGAGAGTACCAGGAGATGTGCTAGGCTAGGGCGCACTGATCTATTTGGAGATTAGGTCAATCCCTTCACTTAAGGTGCATCAACAAGAGGATTAGGGTTTATGCAACTACTCCTACTATTAACCCTAGCGGTAGTGTCTTGAAAGCTACTTATGCTAGTAACCCTAGCGATAGTTCCTCAACGAGATCAATATCCTAGCGGCTATGTTTCCTTCCAGCATTTAGACTGAATGAAGGAGGGGTGGGCCCATAACTTGTTAGAATATGAAATATGTGTGCTCTTTTTACCATTGAAAATACTCTTGTCACCCAACCATAGGCCGAAGCCACTCTCCAAGCACCTTAACCTTGACAGAGAATCACTCCAGAAGCAAACCCTGGGCTAGATAGCCAAACAAAGGGTAGTGCACATTTCCCCAAGGATAGTGCATCACAAAGAGTTGATCAGATAGTACAAACCCTATCCAAGAGATATTCCAAGTGTAACTGCTAGCTACAGCAGCTGCAATGGCAACTTTCCTCCAAACCTGCGCAGAAACTGGGCAACTGCAGTGCGCACAAGACTAGGCACTGCAATTCTGAGACTGCCTACCAGAATGAGAACTAGCCTCCTGTATTTATACTAATTATGGCTAACTTCCAGGGCCAACTTCTCATTCTGGGTATCTTTCTGTTTAGTAAATAATATTATTTCTAGCCGACTTCTTCTCTTGGAGGCTAATAACCTAATATAAATTATCTTCTTGAGACGACAAGTCTTCTAGGGCTATTAGCCAACTCATTAGGGTTTCTTCTTGCTTCCTGGAGTATTCTATCCTTGTCAAGTTTACACATGGAGGTAAATACCTCCCACACCTACCATAATATCAACATAGCGTTCACACTTGACCAGGTATGGACAAAGTTCATAGCAGATTTTAAGCTACCCCAGTCAGAACAACAAGCTCTTTTCGAGTTGTGTGAAATTTAGAAAAGGGAAGGTGAATCAGCTTGGGAATACATCCAAAAGTTTAAATATTTTATAGGGAGGTTAGCGCATCCAATTCATGAGAAACATTAAAGAGAATGATATATTCAAGAATTGCAACCTCTGACACGGATTTCGTTAATGCAAAAATGGATAGCCACTTTGAGAGATTCATTGGAACAATCAATGAAGATTGAATCCATGGTAGGATATCTGAGGAGCCTGAGACTGACCAGACCCCTAGAAGATTAAAATTTTGCACAAATACAAGGGAAAATATCAACGTTACAGAAAATATTCAAGAATTGACGATACCCAGACCAAGATGACCACAAGTTCGGTGTAGCAGATATTACACAGAAGGACATATGGTGAATGGATGTCCATGAATGAGGGGAATGAGACCTCATAAGAATCCAACGGGATGCTCACCAGAACCCATGGGAGGATTTGTGCTAGTATCTGTGAATTTACCATTCCATACCCCAACCTTGTTTCATGTTTTCCAGGTAATCAAGCAACGCCATCAGTAGAGTATTGCGAGATTTTCCAAATCCATGGGCATGGACCAAGACAATGCCCCATTATTCATAAGTATTCAACAGTACCGAATACGGTGCATTTTGAGTTTTTCACATCTACCACACATGCTATGAATCAATGTAGAGCATTGGATGCACTTGCGAACGGGATGGATCGCGCATCATTTAGGGTGAATGAAACCCCTTAGGGACCGGGAAGAGGTCAAGGATGTGGAGTTGGAGGAGACCTCGAATGAGGAAAAATTAAGGGAATAGGACCAATTATATGCTACAATTGTGATGATCAAGGCCACATGGCTAGATATTGTCCTCATCTGAGGTGACCATGGTGATCTCACTATAGAACCAATGGGCACGCAACTGAAGACTTCCCATAACTAATTGCAAAATGGGAAGATTGGGTACATCAATGAGAAACTAACCTCATCAGTTCATAGATAAAGAGAGTTGTTAAAGAAAACTTTCCAACCTTAATATGGTTACTCGAGGAGGGAAAGACTGGCGCACATGATGACAATTTACCTCAAATCCAAAAAGAATCACCTAAGGAGGAAAGGTACGATCCTCTGAAACATAATCTATTCTTTAAAAAGGCCATAGAAGTATTTAAGAACATCTGTGGCCCTGAGACACAAGAGAAACCCCTTCAGCTTATTGTCTACCCTAGGATCGCGCAAGTCCCTGCTTCACCCCTTGCACCCAGAAACCATGTAGTACCAATGGGACAACCTAAGAAGTCACAAAATGTAGTTGACCTTTGGTTTCAGTTATTTTCTGATATTCTTGGGAATGACTAGTTGATAGAAAAGTTGTGAAATGCATTATACCTAGTTCTAGGGAATCCAGAATCTCCAGAAACAAGAATAAGGACTAATTTTCCTGAGAAGAATACTCAGAGAGTGCAGAGAAGGAAGGTAAGAACTGGAAAAGAGTTTAGATTAGTAGCCCAGCTAGATGAATTTGAGATTAAAGATGTCATGTTAGATATAGGATCTAATGTTAATATACTGCCTAAAAAGACTTGGGAAGCCTTAGGAAAACCCCAGTTGACATATTCCCCAATCCAGCTAAGAATGGCCAATTAGTGATGTGTTTTCCCAATAGGAATACTAGAGAATGTGTAAATAGATGTTGCGAGAGTGAAGACTGTAGATGATTTTGAGGTGATCGAAATCGTTGGGGATAAGGACCCTTATCCTGCATTACTTGGTATTGATTGGGCTTACAACAACTATGTGATGATTGACCTAAATAAAGACACTATGACATTTGAGGAAGACAAAATAAAAGTAGTGCAACCCCTGGATCCGTATGTAGGGCCCCGATACAGAAATCCAATAGACAGAAATATGGAGGGAGAAGACTTGGATCAGTTGTACATTGCAACAGCAGGAGCAAGATAAGACTACATAAATTCTACTATTGATGGATCAGTAAGTTGGAGGAGCATACAATCAATAAACGAAGATTCATAACTGGCATTTGACATTTGGCAGCAAGGCTCATATGAAATATTTTCAAGAAGATGTGCAATTGTCAGGGCAAGTAGATGTGTTGGAATCGAGGTCAAAGAACATCCAATATATGACAATACCTCAAGACTTGACAGTTTTCTGGTCAGCATGGAAGAAAATATAGTGGAGGATAAAAGGATCTCAGTCTTGGATTTATCCCTCTAGGACACCCCTTCTAGATGGTGGACTAATCACAAAGACATAGTTGAGAATTGGAAAGATGTGAATCAAGCTATCTGATATAGATTTCGAGATAAGGAGCAGCTGGAATTAGAGATGCGGACAAATTTCCAAGTTGTGAAACTATTCAATGGAGAGTTTGATCCTAAAGAACATATTGAAAAATGTGTGAGACAATAGCAAGTTACGAAAATACCATCCTACTTCTGGGTTCAAGTATTTCCCCATTCACTAGGACCAATTCTAAAATCTTGGTATGTGCATGAAGAAACCAGAAGATAGACCAACGACTGGCAAACTTTGGCATATCACTTTTGCAAGGATTTCTTGTTTACAAGTAAGTACCCTGAGCTTAAAGTATTCTTACAAAGAATTAAATAATTCCTTTTTACAAATACTGGTAAACAGAAATCAAACCTAGTGTTGTGCACAAGGAATAGCCAAGAACTTCAATCCAACCTTCACCTAAACTTGGATGAGATACCTATAGAATCATATAATATTGAGAAAGATTTGGAAAGCCCATATGATTTAGAAGAATTGAGAAACTTATCCATTTAGGAGACAGAAGGGAGTAGAGAAATCCACAACATCATACCTAACCAGACTGATGGTTCTTATAATCACCCATTGAAGTTGCACAAAGTCAATATAGGGACCAAAGAGAAAACTAGGATAGCTATGGTGGGAGACTACTGGGATGAGAAAACTACTCAAGAAATGCATAACTTGTTATGAGAGTATGAGGACTTTCTCCCAAAGAGATTTTCATAAATAAAAGGGATTAAAAGAGCTATGGGAGAGATGAAAATTGAACTAAAACCAAGATCAAATCCTATAAGGTATAGACCATATCGCCTTAACCCCAGATTGAAACGGAAGGTTAAGAGGGAAATAGACATGATGCTGGAAGTTGGACTTATTTTTGCAGTGGAAGAAGCAGAATGGGTTAGCCCAATAGTCATCTAGAGAAAGAAAGGCACAAAGTACATTAGGGTGTGTGTAGACTACAGAATCCTTAATTATGCTTGTGTGCATGACCGTTTTCCAACACCCTTTACTGATGAGGTGCTAGAAAAAGTTGCGAGGAAAGAATCTTACTCATTTACAGATGAATTTTTTAGGTATCACCAAGCAAGGATTGAAGAAGAAGACAAAATGAAGACCGCGTTCATAACAAAATGGGGGTCATTTGCATATAATGTGATTCCCTTCAGCCTAAATAACTCCCTTGCATTTTTTTCCTTAATTGTAATAGCATCTTTGTGAGAATTTATTCACAAGTTTATAGAAGTTTATATAGACGATTGGACAATATACAGTCTACTCAAGGAAAATGTAGCACTACTATGTATGATGTTTGATAGATGTACAAAATTGTAGATATCATTGAACCTTAGAAAGTATATCCTTTGTGTGCCACATGAAAATTTATTAGGACACATAGTCTGTCGAGAAGGAGTACTGGTAGACCCATCTAAAGTTATGGTTATTGTGAAAATGTAGCCACCTATGAGTTCTAAGTAGTTTTGTTCCACGTTGGGGCACACAGGGTATTATCACAAGTTTATCAGAAGATATGAAAAACATCACTGCACCTCTGGAAAATCTACTAAAGAAGTCATAAGTGTTCCAATGGACACCAGAGTGTGATAAAGCATTCGATGTCCTGAAGGAAAAGCTCAACACATCACCTATTCTGATATTTCCAAACTGGGAAAACGAATTTCATGTGCAAGTAGACGCATGAGGTATTGCCTTGGGAGCCATCTTAGCGCAACTAGGAGATGGAGCCATGTAACATCCTATCTATTTTTCTAGCAGGAAGTTGTCACAAGATGAGCACAATTATGCAACCACAGAAAGGGAGGGTTTAGCTATGATTTACACTCTACATAATTTTAGACATTATCTGTTAGTCTCTCATTTTAAGTTCTTTACTGATCATTCTGCATTAAAATATCTAGTTAACAAACATGTTCTGGAAGGAAGAATTTGTCGATGGTTTCTACTGTTTCAGGAATTTTCTTTTGAAGTAATTATTAATCTAGGAAGATGCAACGTAGGGCTTGATCATCTGTCTAGGTTAGAGTCGGGAGAAAGTGGCGTAGAAGTCGACGATCATCTCCCAGATGCAGACCTATTTCGGGTTGAGGCCATATCAGAATACATGGAAGACATAGCAGTCTTCTTAAGTACAGGGGCCTGCATGCGAGCCCAAAGACAGAAGATTCCACTTAGCCTATATATGAGATGAACATTATTGCAAAAAGGATGTTGATATAGTTGTTGTTTTTGGATATTATTGATAGGTTGGGTTTTTTTGTTGTTAGTTAGATGTTGTTTTTGGGTTTCTAAGAAAAATGGATGATGCAGGGGTAAAAACAATATTTGAAAAGGAAACCTATAGGATGGTTCAAGGATATTATATGTATGTGGATGACATGTTGTTGATTGGAAACAACAAGGATATTATCCAGGATGTGAAAACTCGGTTTTCCTATAAATTTGACATGAAGGATCTTGGTACTTCAAATTTCATTTTTGGCATGGAAATTAAAATATATCGAAAAAAGAGGAAAATTTGGTTAAATCAGAGAAAACATTTTGAGACAATATTGCAGAGGTTTAATATGCAAGAATGTAAACTGGTAAAGGTCCCTATTCCTGTTGGTGTAAAGTTATCTGCAGATTACTATCCCAAGACACAGAAATAGGAGGAGGACATGTATCGTGTTCCATATGTGAGTGTAGTTGGCAGTTTGATGTATGCAATGGTCTATACTAGACCAAACATTTCACATGTAGTGGGAGTCTTGAGAAAGTATATTTCAAAACCAAGAAAGGAGCATTGGACAATAGTAAAAATAATTTTCAGGAATTTTCATCGCACTGCTAGCTATGGATTGTGCTACCAAGGAAGACCGGGATTGGACAGAGTGTTGGATATACATGTCTTTGTGTATGCATACTGGGCTAGAGATATGGATTGTAGGAGATCTACAAGTGGGCATGTGTTTAACCTGTTTGAAGGAGAAATCAGTTGGATGAGAAAAAGACAAGTTGTAGTGGCACTTTCAACTATAGAAGTTGAATACATGGCATCCACTCATGCAAGTAAGGAAGCAATATGCTTACAAATATTTCATTCAGGTATTGGTTTGGTACAACAAGATGTAAGGATATATTTTGATACTTAGAGTGTAATTTTTCT
The DNA here is from genome assembly GCA_009831015.1 of Picea engelmannii. Classification (NCBI taxonomy): domain Eukaryota; kingdom Viridiplantae; phylum Streptophyta; class Pinopsida; order Pinales; family Pinaceae; genus Picea; species Picea engelmannii. The sequence goes on from ML800022.1 coordinate 344,418, forward strand.
AACGAAGAACCCATCTTATCATTCAAAGAAAAAGCATATTGATATTCAATATCACTTTGTGAGAGACATGGTTGAAGAAAATAAAGTGTTGTTGATGAAAGTGGAAACTTTGAAGAATGTTGTAGATTCATTAACAAAATCTGTGAGCACTGAGAAGTTCTCTTGGTGTAGAGGATCCATGGGAATTGTTGTCCTATATTGTTGACTATGAAACCATGTAAATCCCTTGTATGCAAAGAAAACAACAAGTGGGAGAATGTTGGGTATGTCTTATATTGTTTGAACGATTAGTAGTGTTTACTGATTGGGAAACATGTCACATTTTTTTCTCGATTTTTGTGTCCATTGTTGGGCAGTTTTTCGACACATGAGTTTTTCCAATGGTTTTCTATTTTCGGTTAAGGAATTAGGGTTGTTGACTAATCCAGGCCATTGGGTTAGGGATCTGGATGTCGTTGGATCCTATATGCATATTGTATTGTAAATAATTTAACATGATGAATGAATATAGAATATGTTGATTTTCCTGGTTTGGGTTTCCAAGGGAAAAAACCCTGTGTAATGTGTGTATTTTCCATTGTATCTTTTCTATTGTTTTACTAAAAATTTATTTGCAATGAATATTGTACAAGGTTAAAATAAACAGAGATAAGGTGCACAATGGTAGTGTGTAGATAATCCTAGGAGAAGGCATGCATGGTTTTGGTGTGGTTGGGTTTGGAAGAAAGGGCGCAGATCATTGGTGCATCAAAAGAGACAAAAGATGAAGACTCCCCTAGTGGTGGGGGGAATGAGTTGGTGTTTTTAGATGGTCTTGCATGGATGCAAGTTGATAAGTCCTTGGGTCACCTCACAATATGTTTTAGAAGAATATGGTCCTACCCCCCTTTTGTACCTCCCCCCTTGTGCATATTTAATCAATAAGAAAACACAATAGATAGCAGGGAGATTGGAGTTGTTCCAAGACAGAGAATCAAGATAGTACACTACAGTTGTCTGTATTCCAAGGAATAGGAAAAGATGATGCAGAGAAATACTTGTTAACCTGTGAAGCCATATGGTCTGTGAAGAGGGTTACAGATGATCCGTAGAAGATCACATAATTAGAGACTACATTCAAGGATAGAGCCCTAGCATGGTACATGAAATACAAGGCCACTACACCAATGGGACAAGAGAGGTCCCTAGATGAGATCAAGAAGGCTCTACCTTGAAATTTTTAGAAGTTGAAGTATGACTCTCAATGTATAATGGATATCAACATAATCAAAYAGAAGGAAGGAGAGATTGTCTAGGATTATGAGAAACAGTTCAATATTTTGTTGGATAGGTTGACGTTCCATATCCAGGATKTGTAACAAAGAGAAYGGTTCATTGTGGGGTTGCTCCCCCATATCTAAGTCCCTCTCACCCAACAAAAGGTGATGACTCAAGCCGAGGCAGTCAAAATCRTGATGTGATTGGAAGCTACACCAGARGTTGCAAAAACATCGACCATGTTGGAGCAGGTGTAGTCACAACTGGACAACCTAAAAATCTAGTTTCAATATATGGCCAAAAATATAAATTCATGGCCGAGCACGTATGGTTCACATCATATCGGTCAAAGGGGCATTGTCGAKACAAGTGCCCGGTCCTTCCAAATTATATGGCGACAGGTGTGTCAACTCCATTTCCATCTGTACAATATGATTGGTGTGAGATCTATAAATAGTGGGGACATGGGCTACCCTATTGTCCCACATTAAAAAAGTTTCAAATGATAACTCACACCACCTTTTTTAACTTTTGTAAGTTTGTTGGCCATGATGTCAATAGTTCTTCCTCCCTCTAGTTAATACAAGATAACACCCGAGAACCCTTCCAGGTGAAAGAGGAAAAAAATGGTGGTGAGTGCAGTGGAACAAACATGGGTGAATATGAAGGAGAACCTCGATGTGGATATGGTCATGGTCGTGTCAAATCGTATGACACATATTTTGAGGATCCACTGGATAGATGGAAGAACAATATTTATGAGGTGTCAACAAGGATATGCGCACACATTTCGGTAGAAGAGAACAAGGAATATTTTGGCTCCTATCTATATGATGGGTTGGATATGGTGGAAACCTTACTTGCATGCATTTGACACATTCTCGAGTATCAACAATGGCATGCACTTGACTCAATAATGATAGGGGTTGTTGCAGGTTGGTGGGTTGCAGATCAAGGACCATATCACGGATGGAAATATCTTGTATCCTCTCCATGAGAGATATTTTGACCAAATTTCAACATCCGTCAATACACTTTTCCTTGTGAATGATGATGGATCATGACACATAAGTGCAAGGTGCGTATTCATTATATGAATGATCATCATTGGTTCCTCAAGAAACACCCTCTATCATGAATTCTCCAATTTTAAATTGGGAGACATAGGTGGCCCTCCTTACCTCGAGATGATCTGTTCCCACCTGGGGCTGCCCTACTTTTGTAACGCCATAATCAATTCCCTTTGAGGTACACTAATCCATGCACTACACCTCTGGAGCGTAAATTTTCACATGGGTTCTCCCACTTATATTTTTCCTGCTTTTGAAAATATAGTCGTAGTCATAGAATGAAAATACTAATATTCGAAGTGGCAAGTCCGCTTCACACATCCACTTCAGTTAATTCTGAAATTGATGCCTCATTAACACCATCAAATCAAGTATGATTTTTCACATATCACAATTAAAAGAGACATTTACGAAAAGAAATTGCATAAATCCAAGCATTAATGCAATGCATTCCAAAAGATAGTGCACTATGACAAACCTAATAGTCAGACCCATCAGAAGTATCCATCCATGTAACAACCCCTTTCTAAACCCTGATTATATGTAATTAATCATGATTGGTGATTGCCATATAATGGAATGTAATTATTGTAAATATTGTTTAATTGTAAATTCCAAAAACTAATTGTGGGGTGAATCCTTAAAGTACTAGCCATGATACCACTAGTGGAAAGAGTCAAGAAAACCTAGAGTGAGTGTTGTTGGGAAAATCTCCCTATGGACTAGCAAATAGAGTTCAGACTTTGCATGCAGATATGACCGAAGAGAAACTACTTTTTACCTTCATCCCTAGATTTAAATCCCCTTTTATTAGTAAATGCATGGAAAGATCAACCTACCTCGTTCCCAGCGTTTGATGTCGATCCTTCGTCATACTTGATTACTTGTTCACAATATTCCTTCCAAAGATGACCTGCATTCAAGACAAGCAACAACTATGCATGAATACTACTTATATACTAATGGGTTAGAAATCCAAACATATACTAATCAAACTATAAAAATTTCATGAATTGGGATGGGAAAAGCATTTTCTTTATTACTTTGAATGAGTCAACTTACAAAAGTTGAGACCGGCCACCACTCCGCGAACCTGATCCTGGGCTCCTCTTCTTTTGTCCTCCAACTTCTTTTCTTTGAATCTCCTTTGGCATCAGGAAAGGCTAAAGGTTTGGGACAATGGGAATACGTAAATGGGAAGAGTTTCTTTGCTATCTTTTTCCTCTCCAAATGGGACCCCTACCCCTTCTTTTATAGGCTAGAAGGAGCTAGGTAGTTGGATGAACCCTAGGCCATGCATGGTTGGGAGTTTTAGTTAACTCACCCATAGCTTTTTTGTTTCATCAGCAACTTTCCTTTTTTCATGCTTTTGTCGGTCCACGTAGGTTGTTTTGGGTCAACCAGCGTGTACACGTGTGCAGTAATGGAGTAGGGCACCTGGGCCTTTATAAAAGAGGATATTCAAGGATTTGTTCAATAGTGCTTTGGTAAAGAAGGGATATGAGTTGGCCTGATGCCAGGTAAGCATGTGTGGTGCAATTTAGGGTTATAACATATTCCCCCTAATGTGTGAGGTCAGAAGAGCATCTGATGGCCAAAATACATTACCAATCTTTACTGATGTGCCAAACGATTGAGACCAAGGATCAAGAACCGAGAGGTGTCGACAGCAAAATAAAAAATGTCTCACTGAGGCAGGCATACCCATGCTTGGAATAAAATAGAACCATGGATACCAATCAAATATACTATAGATCCATGTCAAATAACTATAAAGAGTAGCCGTGAACAATACACAGTGGAGCTACATCTCGAAATCAGAAAGATATACATATAGAGTATCCATCTTCTAGAAGTTGATTCGGCCTGATGGCTAGAGATGAGAGCTTTAGATCTCGAGAAACAACATCAAAATATTCAAAACTCGAGTAGGAGTGTAATATGAGTGTTTGACTGCACTACCCAGAGGTCTTCGACAGGTCGTCGGTCATGGACTTGATAATCTTGATTATCAAACTGAAGGCTTTAGTGATTTCAAACAAGTACTTGATTGGATGTTCAGGATGG
>ML800023.1:0-29895 GCA_009831015.1 Picea engelmannii
AATGTGTTACAACATCTATCTCTTATGCATTTAAAATTCTTATCATTTTCTCCTCCTTTTGGTGAAAGTAATGCCCAACCATGATTGATTTTTCTATGGTTGGTTGACACTATTACATCAGGTCAGTGGTTTTGTAGAAACAATAATGAGGAGAGATCAATATCTGCGTACTACTCTTCAAAGACCCTTGCTTTCACTGCCTACTCCTGGCATTGGTTCTCAGAGGAAAATCAATTACTTAAGTCCACATTAGGCATATTAATAGATTGACTTCCTCCATGGAATATATTAAGGATTATAAAAAACTCAATGTTAATGAAGTCCATGTAATAGAATATTTCCAAATTTAATGAAATATGTGTTAAAAGCTTAATATAAGTTTAATGTAAATATACAGGAAAAATATAAACAATGTAGATGACAAGAAGCTCCTCATAATTGCTTAGAACTCTAATTAAAATCATTAACAACACAATCAGAAATGGCATAATGATATTAAATCTGGACTAAATTATTAAGGAATGAAAAAATAAGATACTCTACATAATAAAAATGACATTAAAAATATTTTGCAATCTAAATTTGAGATCCATCCATTTGAGTTACACCTCAAAAAGTTTAAGAGTTGAAAGTTGATAAAATGACTTTGAATTGTTAAAGACTAATTACTAGTATATTCTCTTTAAGTTATTTAATATGTGTAAAGCATATGGTTTTCAATTTAAAGTGGATCAATGGATTAAATTTGATGGATATCTTTACTCACAAATTTGATGGAAATTTTTATTTAAAATTTTTTATGATGATTTTTTAAAAATTATTATTGATATTATGTTTGAGATTTTATTTATTTATTAATTAAATATTTGTATTATTTATATGTTAATTTTTATTGTAAATATAAAAATAATTTTTAATTTGAAACTTGGTTCTCATAGCTATCTGTTTCATGATTTTTAATGGAATGTATAATTATTTGATTGAATGTTGTTTATTGGATAAATCAATCTATATCAATTTGGAAATTATGAGTATCACTTAAAATGTTGTGATTTAGTGTTCAACATTATTCATTCATGAAAGACTTGTAGTAGGCACTTTTAGTTTTTGACATTATTTCCATATGAAGTATGTTCTATGAAAAAAAAAATTGTTTATATAATTAGTGCACTGTTATAGATTGCATTGGAAAATTCATTGGTTTTATTTGCACAGAACTCAATTTTAAATTTTAATCTGATAAGTTTAACAACGTTTTATTCCTCACTCACTGGTTTTATTCTTTGCTATGTTCTCCAGTTTCTTTTGTAGCTTGGGAAACTCATGTTAACCCAAAACTGGGACTGTAGTCCTTCTTCGGCATCTTCTAATACAAAAGATTTTAATCCAAAAACGAAGGGCCCAACATCCTCCACATTCAACCCTAAACCTAAATTTATTCAACCACTTTCTCCAAGCACTCGGCCATATCTGACTAGCCATTCCTCACGACCTCTAGTATTCTCTCATGCCACACATCAGGTGTAGTGGTATACAACTATTATGCATATATATGATGCAGGCGCGCTCGCAAGCACGTCCGCTCACAAGATCTTCTCTCTTTTTCATGGCCCAAAGAACTCTAAGGCTCTTCTATTTCCCTATCGGGAAATCTGCACCCACAGAAACTCTTCACGCCATCCCCTCTTTGCACTCGGAGGATCGGACTTCGCGACTTCGCGAGGTCAATGTTCAAACGTTGTACTCTCGGATCGCCGAGACCCGATGCAAGTCAACGCTAACTCTTCCTTTGCTCTGTCAGGACTTCTCCTATCGTGATTTCGCTACTCGCGATATCAAGCAGTTCACTTTACCGACTCCTGACTCACGATATGCCGAAACTCCGATGAGCTCGCTACTTTGACTCTTCAACGGTCCCATCACCTCGTCGGGATTTCGAGTATCACAATATCGTGATTCCTGCTGCTATCTTCATGGGACTTCAACCCACGAAACCCCGATGAAGCATACCATCTGTCCACGTCACCAACTCCTATGGCCCCACACTATTTACGTAGTCGTCGAGATATCGCGTATCGCGATTTCACGACTTCCGCTACCAAATATTCGACTCTCCTCTCACGAAATTCCGATAGGCAATTTCGCGAGTGGTCCAACGGTCCTGGCTGACTTGGATCAACGCTCTATCTATCCTGAGCTTAAACCTTCGGGAATACACTATTGTATCTCCCCTGTACTTTTGTGAGATCTGACGACCACGGGATTTCACGAAATCTCCTCGGAGAATTTCGACCGTCCGTTCTTCCTAATGCAATCCACGAGATGACTAAGTGTTCCTCTCCACGGAACTTGTTCACCTGCTCGCAAACCTGCGACGCCTCTTACGAACTTTAAGTCGCAGCTTCCCTGTGCTATCCTTCCATGAATTCGAAGGCCTATCCCTCCTGAGCTTTTGTAAAAGACCCTTGCACGCACTCCTTGCAGAAAACCTTCAACCACTTCTAAGTGTTGAAGTCTTCGACTCTGCGCAGACCTACAGCAGTAGTCCTTCAATACTTCACTCAGGTTCGTAACCCTGAGACTTTTACTCATCCTACACACTCCTTGCACGGCTCCTGTACCCAACTGCACCTTCTGGATGAACGATAATAAGAGTTATCTCTATTTGAACCCTCTGTCAATGCACTCCTTGCGGACAATTCGACTCCACTCCTTGCAGGAATCCTCTGGCTCAAATAGAGAAACAATTGAAACTCATTCCTTCCTTCTCTCAGAATTCAATTCAAACATGAAATCATATACACAGCATATAAAAGCAAATTTATAACAAGGAAGCTAATATTCATGAGCATATCAACATCAATACACAGAGAACAACAAAACCATGAATTTGAATCAAAGCTTTCTTCTATTAATTCAAATATATGTACATGGTTGTTCTTACACAGCTCTCTGCATGACCTTGCTTTTCTTCCTTGATTTCAATCTCTAATAATGTTACAAATGCACAATGAGGGTGTCTATATCCTGTTTCCCTCTTGCGCTCTAGAAACTGTCTAGTCTAGAATTAAATTCTATCTACTTTACATTAACTACTTTAAATGCCTCTACCTACTAAGGACGAGAGCAATCCTCTCAAGGTACATTACATTATACAAGTGCGCTTCAATAAATTGTTACATTTATGTTCGCGCAACAACTTCAAGGTGTTTTTCAAAATTAGCGTTGGCTTGTCCATCTGTCTTCCACTTCCACACTGGCTCGCTTGAACTGGGAGATGCTCCTGCATCATACTCCCTCGCCTAAAAATTTTCATGGGCTCCTATCCATGAGCTCCTGCATGCTCTGTCCATTCTTCTGTATCTCCTCTTCTCTTTCCCAGCTGGCATCTTCAACTGGATGATTCTTCCACTTGACCAGATACTCAAAATATTCTTTTCTCCTGGTTCTCTTACCAACTCTTTTATCCAGTATGCATTCCATCTGTGGCTTCTCTGCAACTGGCATCTGTTTCGTCCACTGGATCACTAGTTGTTCAGTTTCAGTCTCTGCTTCCCCAACTCTATATGGGTACAAATCCGAGATATTGAATATTGAAGATATTCCGATCCCATCGGGTAATTCAATCTCGTAAGCATTTGCCCCGAACTTCTTCAAGACCTTGCAAGGTCCGATTTTCTTTGTCTTCAATTTATTGTATGTTCCTCTCAGGAACCTTTCTTTCCTTAAATGTGCCAGAACCAGATCAACAACCTCGAACTGAAGTTGTCTTCTATGCTGATCGGCTCTGTGCTTATACTCTTGGCTTGAATTCTGCAACCGCTCCTTCACATGGCAGTGCAGTTCCTTCATCGTCTCAGCGAATTCTTCTGCACTAGCGCTCCTAGTCACAGTCTGTTTTGAATCCCTTAGTTCAGAAATTCCTCTCGGCTGCATCCCATAGACAACCTGAAATGGACTCTGGCCTGTACTTCGATTCACTGAGTCGTTATACGCAAACTCTGTCTGTGGCAATATATTGTCCCAACTGTTGTGGTGCTCTGTCACCAAGCTTCTCAGTAAATCTCCTAGACTTATGTTTACCACTTCTGTCTGTCCATCCGTCTAAGGATGATAATCCGAACTATACGTCAAGTTAGTTCCCATCTTCTTCCATAAGGTTCTCCAGAAATGCCCTATGAATTTCGTGTCTCTGTCCGAAACTATGGTTCTTGGCAACCCATGAAGTCGAATGACCTCTTTGAAAAACAGGTTTGCAATGTGAGTTGCATCACTGGTTTTCTGACATGGAATGAAGTGTGCCATTTTGGAAAATATATCCACCACCACAAATATTGAATCATAGCCACTTTGTGTTCTTGGCAACCCCAATACAAAATCCATGCTAATCACATCCCACGGCCTCTCTAGTATGGGAAATGGTTGATAAAATCCCTCATTCTGCTTCCTTCCCTTCCAATGCTGGCAAATTTTGCACCCGTCTACAAAACTCTTGATGTTTTCTTGCATTCCTGGCCAAAAGTATGATTCACTCAGCTTTGCGAATGTTTTTTCATGAATGAAATGTCCAGCCAATCCTCTGTTGTGTTTCTCCTTCAGCAGATTCTCCCTCAGGGAGTAATTCGGGATGCACAGCTGATTGCCTTTAAAAAACAATCCTTCCTGGATCATGTACTCGGCCCACTGGCTTCTATCCCTGAGAACTGGATTCTCAGCTACTTCATACGCCTCCTTAAAATCCTGATCATCTATGTACATGTCCCTGAGATCATCAAAACCCAATGTTTTGAATCTGAACTCCTGCAACAACAAACACTTCCTGCTCAAAGCATCAACAACTTTGTTAGCAGTACCAGAAATATGTTTTATCACAAATGTGAAATTCTTCATATACTCGACCCATTTGATATGTTTCTTATTCAACTTCTCCTATTGAGTCACAAACTGCAGTGCATGATTTTCACTGTACAAAACAAACTCTTTCGGGATCAAGTAATGCCTCCATTTCTTTAATGCATGTATGATAGCATAAAACTCCTTATCATACGTGGAGTACTTCAATTTCGCCTCATTCAAATTCTCATTGAAGTATGCTATCATCCTGTCTTCCTGACTCAAGACTGCCCCGATTGCAAACCCACTTGCATCGCATTTTACTTGAAATGTCCTCTGGAAATCCGGCAACACCAAAACTGGTTGTTCCATGATCTTCCTTTTCAACGATTTGAATCTCTTCTCAGCCTCATCAGTACAGTGAAAATATTTGTGTCTTTTCTTCACTGTGTCCATCATCACTGCACTAATTCCACTGAAATTCATGATGAAATTTCTGTAGAAACTAGCCAATCCGTGAAAACTTCTCACCTCAAAGATATTCCTCGGGGATGGCCAATTCTTGATTACCTCCACATTATCTGGATCCATACTTAACTCATTTTCCAAAATAAAAAACCCCAAGTAAATGAGTTATGTCTTCATGAATGAGGATTTTTTGATATTTATCAACATCTTCTCCTGCTGTAATTTCTGGATCACTGTAGCCAAATGCTTCAGATGCTCCGCTATTGTTTTACTGTAAACTAGTATGTCATCCAAATATACAATGACAAATTTCTCGATGAACTCCCTCAGGACTTCGTTCATCAATTGCATAAAGGTACTTGGCACATTTGTTAAGCCAAATGGCATAACAATCCATTCATACAACCCTTCATTGGTTTTGAATGTTGTCTTCCACTCATCACCCTCTCTCATGCGGATTTGGTGATAACCGCTTTTCAAATCAATCTTTGAAAAATACTTTGCTCCACTCAAGAAATCCATCAGATCATCCATCCTTGGCAATGCAAATCTGTACTTGATGGTTATCTTATTGATTGCCCTCGAGTCAGTACACATCATCCAGCCTCCATCTTTCTTCGTACTAAGTACTGTTGGAACAACACATGGACTCAAGCTTTCCCTGACCAAACCTTTGTCCAATAACTCCTGGACTTTCCTTTTAACCTCCTCATTCTCTTGCGGTGTCAATCTATACGCAGCTTTGTTCGGAAAACTGGCTCCTGGTATGAGGTCAATATGATTACTCAGACTCCTTATCGGTGGAAACAAACGAGGTAATTCGTCCACTATGATGTTAGTGAACTCTTCCAGTAGTTCCTGAACTTATTTTGGTAAATCATCCACTCTTGTGCTAGTCAAAACAATCCTCGGCTTCCTGACCACAATGAACTGTGGATCCTCCTTCTTCTTAACCTTTGTAAGAAGTTCCTTCCCACTCATGAGAAGTACTGTGTTGCTTACTTCCGGATTTACCTCCTTATCCTTTATTGGAAGCAACATGTGTGTCCTCCCATTCTTCTCCAGGGTGTATGTGTTCATTCACCCATCATGAATCACATTTATTTCATATTGCCATGGTCTACCCAGCAATAGATGACAAACATCCATAGGAATGACATCACATAAGAGCTTATCATTATATCCTCCTATCTTGAATTCAACCAAGCATTGTTTAGTGACAGTTACCTGGTGTCCTTTCTGTAGCCACGAAACTCTGTATGGGCTTGGATGATCAGTCGTCTCTAGCTCCAGCTTCTCTAACATCTCTGTAGATACAAGATTATCCGTGCTACAACTGTCCACTATGACCTTGCATACCCTGTCCTTGGTTTTGCAAGAAGTCCTGAAAATTTTGGTCCTTTGGACTGAACTCTCCACCTCCTTCTCAGGTGTCAAAAGGACTTTTCACATCATCAACAATCTTCCACCTTCGGCCTCAAAATCCCTCCTCTGTGCCCCGGTGATGTGAGCCTCTCCAATGTCCTTCTTTTTCTTTGGACACTTGTAAGACTTGTGCCCATTCTTTCCACATGTGAAGCATGTAATTACTCCACCTCTTCCTCTTCCTCTACCTCTAGTACGAGGAAAAGTGTTGTTGTTAGCATAATATCCTTTCTGCTCATTATGTTGTCCTCGTTGTTCAACATATGGCCCTCTCTGTGAGGTTCCACCTCTCTCAACTTTACCCTGAGGTTTCTTCCATTCCTCCTTGGTTTTCTGGTTTCTTTCCTGGGCAACTGACTTGCCTCTGGGTTGGCTCCTACCTCGGCCCCTCTGACTCGGCTTTCGGCTCAGCTTCTCTTCTGCTTTCAGAGCCATTTGATAACCATCTTCCACCATTTGGATGGTTACCATGCTCATCTCATCTTGGATATCGTATCTCAGGCCATTCATATATCTAGCTACTTTTCATCATTTCTCTCTCGATGACCTGCTCTGATGTTTAGTCTGTAGAATTCCTCAGTGTATTCTTTCACTTTTATCAGCTTCTGTCTCAGTTTCTACATTCTCCTTAACAGAGAAATTTGATAGTCCCTCGGGATGAATTTTGCCTTCATCTTCACGATCATCGTATCCCAGCTCTTGATCTTCTGCTTGCCTTTGCAGTGTCTATCAACTTGTAGTTCATCCCACCACAATGTTGCATGTCCTTTCAGTCTCGTGACAGCATGCTTGACTTTCTTGTCTTCTTCAACATCTTCATAGTTGAAGTATGTGTCCAGAGATCTAATCCAATCTAGAAGCTCCTCTGCATCCAAGTTTCCCTCATAAACTAGAATGTACATTTTTGCTCTTGCACCCATCCTTGCAATAGCTTTGATCAAATTCTCGTTTGATGCATCTTTAGCTGCAACTTCCTCCTCACGTTCATCCTCGACTTCTCTTTCTGAATCACTTAGATCCCCTGCACTGGCTATGCATCTTTGCGTTGTCTCCATGTCTTCTAGTCTAGCTCAGAGATCATGCATTTGTCTCTCTATGGATAGATCTGCCATCTACTTGCCTCTTCGTCACAACATTTCCCTATCCTCTGGATCAGGTGACTGTTTATCTCTTCTCAGCAGCATGGTGAATTCTCCTCTTCTCTTCTATAGAAAGCAAAGAACCTTTCTGAGCTCTGATACCACTTTGACGCAGGCGTGCTCGCAAGCACGTCCGCTCACAGGATCTTCTCTCTTTTTCACGGCCTAAAGAAATCTAAGGCTCTTCTATTTCCCTATCGGGAAATCTACACCGACAGAAACTCTTCCCGCGATCCCCTCTTTGCACTCAGAGGATCGGACTTCACGAGGTCAATGTTCGAACGCTGTACTCTCGGATCGTCGAGACCCGATGCAAGTCAACGTTGAATCTTCCTTTGCTCTATCGGGACTTCTCCTATCGCGATTTCGCTACTCGCGATATCAAGCAGTTCACTTTACCGACTCCCGACTCACGATATGTCGAAACTCCGATGAGCTCACTACTTTGATTCTTCAACGGTCCCATCACCTCGTCGAGATTTTGAGTATCGCAATATCACGATTCCTGCTGCTATCTTCATGGGACTTCAACCCACAAAACCCCGATGAAGCGTACCATCTGTCCATGCCACCAACTCCTGTGGCCCCACACTATTTACGTAGCCATCAGGATATCGCGTATCACGATTTTGCGACTTCTGCTACCAAATCTTCGACTCTGCTCTCATGAAATTCTGATAGGCGATCCTGCGAGTGGTCCAACGGTCCTGGATGACTTGGATCAATGCTCTATCTATCCTGATCTTAAACCTTCGAGAATACGCTGCTGTATCTCCCTTGCACTTTTGTGAGATCTGACGACCACGGGATTTCGTGAAATCTCCTCGGAGAATTCCTACCGTCCGTTCTTCCTTATGCAATCCACGAGATGACTAAGTGTTCCTCTCCATGGAACTCGTTCACCTGCTCGCAAACCTGTGACGCCTCTTACGAACTTTAAGTCATAGCTTCCCTGCGCTATCCCTCCACGAATTCAAAGGCATATCCCTCCTAATCTTTTGTAAAATACCCCTGCACGCACTCCTTGCGGCAAACCTTCAACCACGTCTAAGTGTTGAAGTCTTCGACTCTGTGCACACCTGCAGCAGCAGTCCTTCAATACTTCACTCAGGTTCACAACCCTGAGACTTTTACCCATCCTACGCACTCCTTGCACGACTCCTGTACCCAACTGCACCTTCTGGATGAACAAGAATAAGAGTTATCTCTATTTGAACCCTCTGTCAACACACTCGTTGCGGACAATTCGACTGCACTCCTTGCAGGAATCCTCTGGCTCAAATAGAGAAACAATTGAAGCTCATTCCTTCCCTCTGGCAGACTTCAATTCAAACATGAAATCATATACACAACATATAAAATCAAATGTATAACAAGGAAGCCAATATTCATGAGCATATCAACATCAATACACAGAAAACAACAAAACCATGAATTTGAATCAAAGCTTTCTTCTATTAATTCAAATATCTGTACATGGTTTTTCTTACACAGCTCTCTGCATGCCCTTTCTCTTCTTCCTTGATTTCAATCTCTAATAATGTTACAAATGCACAATGAGGGTGTCTATATCCCGTTTCCCTCTTGTGCTCTAGAAACTATCTAGTCTAGAATTAAATTATATCTACTTTACATTAACTACTTTAAATGCCTCTACCTACTAAGGACGAGAGAAATCCGCTCAAGGTCCATTACATTATACAAGTGTGCTTCAATAAATTTTTACATTTATGTTCGCACAATAACTTCAAGGCATTTTTCAAAATTAGTGCTGGCTTGTCCAGCTGGCTTCCGCTTCCACGCTGGCTTGCTTGAACTGGGAGATGCTCCTGCATCAATATACATCGCTATCATTCGTTGTTATACATTTATCATTTGTTGGAGAGCTTATTCCAATGACATGAACCGAATACTTGTTGTCTAAATGGTTGTCCAACATTTGGTGTCCTCATAAGCTAATTTTTCATGCCTTTACAAAGTCAGTGGTATTATTGGTTGATTCCCTGGTATGAATTGTGTGCTTGACATTCAAACATCATTTGTCCGGATGTTGGCCCAACTTTGAGGTTGTTCAATTCCAAAACATTTGTCTTAACAGAGCCTCCAGTAGCTGATTTCAAGTTATTTTATCCATCGCAATGGTGTGTCGACATGTGACGCAATGGTGATGAAATAAAATTAATTTTGTTCCTAGACCTGAGCTTTTTCCTCGATGTCAAAGTCCTACATCTAAAAATCTGTCAACCTCCTCAAATTCATCGAATTCCTATTCTCTCTTGGAATAATTCTTGGTCTACATTCACTGGTGCAGTCGACCCCCTATGCCTCTTACAAAACTCAACTCTTATAACCTTTTTCCTTTTATGTGACTCAATTTATTATGGTTGCTTGTTCCCATCGACTTGTTTTTGGAGACTACAACTTGAGTATTTGTTTTTGGTGACCACAATGAACTGATATCCATGGCGTTGTGAGCATGGATGGAAATTAGATACCTAGATGTGGTATAAATGGTGCAAAGACTGGTAACCATTTCCCTCAACTTCATTATCTAGGAACTCACTTGGTTCCATTGTTTACTTTCATCAATGAAGTCTAATTGTGTTATTGATGCAGCAACAATGTAGTATTGTTGATATAGTAGCATTGTATTCTTGGTGCAATAGAAAAGTATTTTTACTGGTGCAGTCTAATTGTAACCCTCGTGCAACCTGATTATATTTTCATTTGCTAAAGCGTGTGTGAATACAATAGAAGACAATGCATTCTCTTGCATATTCCCTATGGGGATTCCATTACTCCTATTTTTAGAAAACATAGAGGAAATAAGAGAAGACACATAAAGAAGAAGCTTAGAGGGAGGGAGGGTTGGCATAATCCCCAAGAAAAATCCAACCTTCATTGTACCCGCTGCAGAATGAATGGGTGACATGAAAATTTCAACTGCAGAGTTTCATGGTGAAAGATCAAAGAAGACAGTGATAGAACCTTAGACCTAGTGGAAGTTAAAGCACCTATACATTATTTTGTTTCCTATTGCAATATAGGAGTAACCGAATATTTATTTAATAATTCATTTTCTTCTTGGGGAGATGCATGGCTTGTTGACATAGGTGTGACCTCTCACATGACCTTTTGAAAACTTGGATGAAAAAGTAGATGGTGTAGATAATTTTGTAGACGGATCTAGTCTCAAGCCCTCGGGAATGGTCACCATCAAGCTTAAGTTGCCTAGACTCTCGGATTTTCTTCTACATAATGTATTGTATCTTCTAGAGACTTGTTGTCCCTTGTGAACATCAAAAAACAGATCCACTATATTCATATGATTGGTGGAAAATTTGATATAAGGAAGGATTTCAATAACATGATTTCTATGACCGGAATGAAAGATGGATGATTATTGAAGTTGAATGGGACATCTTCCCATACACACACTATTGCATACATATATCATCATGACTCATGTATAATTTCATCTAGTCTTTTGTGGCATGTTGTATTTGTCCATATTAATTATGACAATCTTTGTTTGTTGAGAAAGAATGGTGTTTCTAGTATTCCCACCATTCCTAGAAAATTGAAACAATGTAATGTGTGTATTCTTGTAAATCATAGCAAAGATTCTTTCGATGATTCCACTTCCAGAGCATATATAAAACTTGAACTAATTCATTTTGATTTATGTGTCCCTATGCTTGTTCCTTCTACAAATGGAAACAAATATATTATTACTTTTATTGATGATTACAGCAGAATGTGTTGGGTATATTTGTTGAAAGACAAATCACAAGCTTTTGAAACATTTAAAAATTTTCATGTATAGATTCAAAATTAAGCTCAGCCTCGTATTGGATGTCTTTGCACTAGAAATGGAAGAGATTATACATCTAATGAATTTGAAATATACCTTCACTAACATGGGATCAAACAACAAACACAGTTAGATACAATCCCCAACAGAATGGTGTGGATGATTGAATGAACATGAATCTTCTAAATATGGTTCATCGCATGATGTTTTTCAAGAATGTTAAATTGATGTTTTGGGATGATGCAGTTCTATGTGTAGTTTATGTCAAACACATGTGTCCATCTCATGCTCTTAAAAACAAGACTCCATATGAAATGTGGTATGATCGTATTCCTTCAGTGAGGCATCTCAAGGTCTTTGATTCCACCTGCTATGCCCTAATTCCTAAGAAGCAAAGAAGAAATCTTGATGCAAGGAGTGAGAAGTGCATCTTCTTGGGGTACTCAAATACCAGCAAGGGGTATCTTTTTATGATGAGACAAACAATACTTTCATCCTCTCTAGAGATGTGATCTTTCTTGAATCCACCAAGAAAGAATAAACTATTGAGAGACATCTTGACCATCTGGACAAATTCACTCGTGTAAATACATACCATGAATTTGATGATGAAATTCCACATCTTGAAGGGGGGATCTCTATCTTGGGTCAATATATGGAATCTCATTTTGAAGCACCATATTCCCCTCATGAAGAAGTTTTTTCCACTTCATGAGAAGGATGATGTGATCGAGAATATTGAAAAATTGAGGCTTGACGAGAACTCAACACCATCCCAATTAGCTAAGAAACCTATACCATCTCAGAAAGGTCCACCAAAATGGCTCACAAAAACACTTGAAAGTGTTCATCTTGATGAGGTCAGAAAGACAGGAACTAGATTGTCCACAAAACAAGATGGAGGTAATGTAGATAATTGAAACTCAGGTAATGTAGAATATATGGATGTTTCATATGATTGTGAGTTTAATTTATCTACTAACCATGCATTAAATTCCTTTAAAGAAGCCACTTATCATGATGAATGGAAATAATCCATGTAGAAGGAATATGATTCTCTCATCAAGATTGGGACATGGAAGTTGATGGACCCTCCATATGGAACCAAACCGATTTGATGCAAGTGGGCATTCAAGAACAAGTACAGAAAGAAGGTGTTGATTATGAGGAGACTTTTTCACCCGCATCAAAATTGGCTACCATCCATAATCTATTTTCTATGGAAGCACAAAATGGATGGAAAATTCATGAAATGGATGTGAATATTGTTTTCTTGAATGGAGACTTGAAAGAGAAACTGTTCATGTCTCAACCATAATTCTTTGTTGTGAAGGAACAAGAACATAAGGTATGCAAGCTCATCAAATCCTTGTATGGATTGAAACAAGGACCATGAGCATGGTATGAAAATTTAATCAAGCATCTTCTGAAATTAAACTTCAAGCATTTCAATCTTGACGATGGAATTGTGTTTGTCAAGAAAGTTGGAAAAATAGTAGTATATCTTGTAGTATATGTATATGATGTGTTCATAATAGGGAACAATGATAACTACTTAGCATTTATAAAGAAAGAGTTGAATAAAGGCTTCGAGATGAAATATTTGGGACATCTTCACCACTATTTGGGCATTGAAGTGATTCGAAATACAAAGTACATATTCGTATCCCAGAAGAAGTATGTTGGAGAATTATTGAACAAGTTGGCATGGCTGGGTGCAATCTTGTTTCTACTCCAATGGAATAGAAATTGAATCTCACATTAAAAGAAGGGAATGAATTTGAGGATGCAACCAAGTGTAGACATCTTGTGGGAAATATTATCTATCTTACTACCACTAGACCAGACATTTCATTTGTTTTTGGTATTATTTCTAGGTTCATGCAGAAGCCTTGTGAAGGACATTGGTCTGCTGCAAAGAGAGTTCTAAAATACTTGAAAGGAACTCTAGATTTTGGGCTCAAGTACTCTAAAGTAGATGACTTCAACTTGATCAAATATTCTGATTCAGACTTTGATGTGGATAAGGAAAATGGAGCATCAACTTTAGGTTATCTCATGAGTCCTAGATCAACAATTGTCTCATGGATATAATGGAAACAATCAATTCCAATAGATTCCACACCAAAGGAAGAATATGTGATAGTTTCAGCAGTGATCAAAGAGATTGTGTGGCTCATAAAAATAGTCAAATATTTGCAGGAGAAATAAGTGAATTATACTCCTCTTCTAGTTGGCAATACTTCTACAATCAAGTTGTCCAAGAATCCCATATTCCATGATCAAACCAAGCACATCAACATAAAGTATCACTTGATTCGATACCATGTATAGGCCAAGACTATTCACTTAATACATTTTTCCACAAATGAGAAAATTCCATACATATTCACAAAGCACTTGGAAGAGAAACATTGAGAAGTTCAGTGTAATGTCCCTTTCCAACTAAGAGCTCCAGAGAGGAGGATTAATGGTCTAAACCACCCTGTTGTACTATTTCCAGGGCCAGAAAAGGAGTAAACAGGGTTACAAGAGGTCACTCCAGTCAAAGGTGTTATGTTCGGAAAGTGACATAGAGCTAAAAGTGGTTAAAAGCGCTTTTAAGCCAATATGAGCTAAAAATAGAACAAATGAGCTAAATTTGGAACTCATAAACGAATTAGGGTTTCAGCAGTGAATTAGGTTTTAGAAAATATATAAGAGAAGGGTCAACGACCCAATTCATCATTATGCAGATTATGACTTGTCATTGAGGAGAGAGGTGCATCTTAGGAGAGATAGTTCAGTCGATTTCAGGAGGAAAACACTAGTTAGTTGATTTCAGTGTTGAGAGACACACCCTAGTCACTGAGAATATCACACAGGTATTCCATCATTCTTTAGCAATAGTTTCACAGGGTCCAACAGCAAGGGTGCACTTATCTAGGGTGAGGGAGCAACTCCTGAGGAGCTTAAGTGGATCGACTTGTCCCATCTAGGGATAGTTCAAATATTCCCCTCTGACCCAGTTGAGAGGAAGGTAAGGCACATATTTCACCTGGTTCCTTGTCATATTCTAACGGAGGAATCATCTAGGGTGCATTTTCCAAAGTTGGGAGTGTGACACTTTTGGAGGACACATTCGGGGTTCCTGAGCGATCATTTGATCAAATACAGGGAAACCCTTCTGACCCATTTCCCAGTAGACCAAGGCGACCATTTTAAGATACATCTGAGATGATTCGGATGGTGGAATCACTAGGCCACAGTTTTCGAGTGAGAGAGGGGCGCATTCCCCCAGGGGGATCCATCTAAGGTCCAGACACACCATCATAGGGTCCGATCAGTCATCAGGAATGAGATATAGATCAGGGCGCACCATTTAGGGTAGTTTCCAAGCCATTCCGAGAAGTTTAGCCACCATGGAGAACTTTCAGGACTTTCAGTAGTTACCATGTGAGCTGCCACAGTTCCAGCTCATCCATTGACACTGTAATACTCATATATTATCAGGTATTATATTTTAGTTTTCTTATTGTATTCCAACTAAGATCATTTTTTCATTTGATCTAGCCAAGTGATTCATTTTATTCATCCGCATTCGACATTTGAACTCCTCAGAGATATCATAATATAAACTTTGCAGTCTTTGTCGCATTTGTTATTTGTATGATCATTTATATGTTGTAAACCATTAATCCTACACACACATTAGCATCATTTCCTAGACTAGCCAAGTCAAGAACATTACAGTGGTATCAGATCTTTAGTCTTGTCGGCCTGTGACTAAGGACGATGAGTGTAGCAGAAGACCCAGAGGGTCATGAGAACATAGGTGATGAATATGTCACTTACAATAGGCACAAGGAAATAATTTCTAGGCCTGAATTTCCTCCTTTCGCTCCCAACTCATAGGAAGAGGAATATGCGCACATGGAAGCAGAGAGAAGAGAAAAGCGTGAGGCTGAGCACAACACTGAGAGGATGCCAAGAAACAGATATGAGTGACCAAAGGGAAATGGTAAGGCTCCCATGGAGCTAGAGGTAGCCTTCATGTAGGTTATCAACGATATGGTAGCTAGTGAACGGGCCATGACCCATTCATTGACACAAATGGCTAATAGATTGGCTATAGTGGGCACCCCAGGCACACAAGCCCCACATGTAGCAAAGGGGAACTCCGGGGTAGAAATTAGACCCCAGTGTCCTACTCACACATACACCTCTTCGAGTAGGATTCCCAAACCTTTGTTTCCCAGTTTCCAGAGGGAACCCCTAGTAGCAACAGAACTACCGATAGCATAGAGGCTACCCACTAATGTAAAGGACATTGCAGAGTATAGGATGGATTATGCAACGTTGGGTCGTGACTTCCACCAGGACATGACCCTAGTTGAGTATTGTGGACTCAGACTCAGGAACTTCCCCAAAGATCCATGGAGAGGAGGATCGCAACAGCAGCAGGGGCATAACATTGATTTAATCCAGAAAGTTGGTAAACTCACCATACCTTCTTTCCACAGATCATCCAAATGCACCGCCAAAGCTTAGATACATAATATAGAAACATACTACAAGCTCAACTAGATGATCGAGACAAAGGACATCGGTTTCTCTACCTTACACTTGGAGGGTGAGGAAAACGAGTGGTAGCATCATGGATTGGTGACATTGGGTCACAGTCACATCACCTCCTATAGGGATTTCACAAAGAGATGCATTGATAGGTTTGATAGGAGGGATACCGAGATCCACATCAAGGATTTAGCTGAGTTGAGACAAAGTGGCACAGCAAATGCATTCATCATGGAGTTTCAATGGGTACCCATGGAAGTGACAAATATATTAGAGCCCAGGATGATCATGTTATTCATAGAGGGACTCACAGAGCCAAAGACTAAACCCTTTTACAAACCCTTCATACCCCAAAAGGATTGAGACAAATAGCCATTCAAAAGAGAATGGAAGGGAAAGAAGAAGTTGGATGGTGAGATGAGGCGAGAGCTTATGAGGAAGAATCTTTTCTTCAACTGCAGAGACTCTTGGGTCCCAGGCCACAAGTGCATGGGTAAGGGAGATATTCATTATATTGAGGTGGCAGTAGATAGTGTGGATAGTGAGGAGGAGGATCGTGAGGAGGAGGAGCATGACAGTGTATCCACTAGCTCAGAGGAGGAGTCAACACAGGTAGAGGAGCAGCCTCCCAGTAGACCACCAACACTAGTAAGATCCCATCCTTCGGTAGTCCCACAACCTCCTAAGCAGGATAAAAGATGAAAACTAGCAAAGGGAGGATTCATAGTGACCCTTTCTAGTGTTCCCAGGCATGATACCCTCTGTATCAGAGGGAATATTCAAGGGAAACAAAAAATTACCCTGATAGATGGTGGGGCCACCCACAACTTCATCGACGCTTCACTGGTGTCAAGACAGGCACTTCAGATAGAGGATTTTGAGAGGTTTGATGTTGCAGTAGCAGATGGCCACATAGTGGAGTGTCTAGACATAGTTCCAGAATTGGAGATAAAGTTAGCCAACTACACAGTGAGAGACACATTTTATGTGTTTGACCTATCTGACACATATGTGTTGTTGGGAGTCCAATGGATGATTACCTTGGGAAAAATCACCACTAATTACCAAACCTTGAAGATGGGATTAAGAGACCGTGATGCGAAGAAGGTTATTTTGAGAGGTATGTTTATAGGAGCAACCATCATAGTTTCAACCAAAAGGATGGAGAGGATATTCAGACATGGGGAGGTATCATATGCTAAAGAGTGTTTGATCACTATGTGAAAGGATTCAGAGGGTTGACAACAGTATCATAGTGAGATCACGAATTTGTTGGGATGACATCAATAGGTTTTTAGGTCGATTCCACTAGGGGGACCACCTGACAGGGGGTTTGAGCACACCATTGAGTTGGATGAGGGGGAAAAACCTATGATCACCCCCCCTATCGTCATCCTAGGAGGTTCAAGGATGCGATAGAGAAGGAAATCAAGGAATTTCTAGTGATGGGACACATCAAACCAAGCAACAACCCATTCGCCTCTTCAATTGTCTTTGTTCTAAAGAAGGATGACACCATGAGGATGTGCATTGATTATCGAGCCTTGAAAAAGAAAACCATCAAGAACTGGTATCCTATAACATGCATTGATGAGTTGATGGATAAACTGCATGGGACAATTTTCTTCTCAAATATTGATCTACGCTCTGGGTATCATCAAATCAACATACGAGAGAAGGACATAGAGAAGATGGCATTTCGATGTCACTTTGGACATTTCTAATTCCTAGTTATGCCATTTGGGCTAACCAATGCACCCGCTACATTCCAGTCTTGCATGAACCACATATTCAAGGATCAATTAAGGAAATCACTCTCATTTTTATTAGACGACATCTTGGTCTACAAAAAGACATGGAAGGAGCATATGAGGCACCTGGATGAGGTATTGAGCATCATGGAGGCACAATAATTATATGCCAAAGATTCCAAGTGTGAGTTCGGTATGACATAAATACTTTAATTGGGCCACATCATCAGTGCACAGGGGGTACAGGTGCACCAAGAGAAGATCAAATCCAATCTAGATTGGCCAACGTCTAGGAATGTGACAGAGTTGAGGCATTTCTTCGGGTTGTGAAACTATTACAGGAGGTTTTTCTGGGTTTTTTCTCAACTTGGAGCACCGCTGACGGATATTACCAAGCACGGGCTTTCATATAGACCGAGGAGTCACATAAATCCTTTGATCACATGAAGGAAGTCATGGGAACTTGTCCAGTTTTGACATTATGAGACTTCACCTTACCATTTGTACTAGAGTGTGATGCATCCAACAAGGGTATTGGGGCAGTTTTGATGCATGGAGGATACCCCATTGTATTCAAGAGAAGGAATCTTAGTCAACCCAAGAGGTTGTACTCCATTTATAAGAAGGAAATGTTGGCAATCATGCATACCTTCACCAAATTCAGACAATATTTGGTGGGCAGCAAATTTGTGGTCAAGACATATCATAATAGCTTGAATTATTTCCTTGAGCAGAAGGACCTCAATGAGCATCATAAGAAATGGGTGACGAAGGTACATGCATTTTAATTCAACATAGAGTATGTAAAGGGTAATAAGAACATTGTGGTCGATGCACTATCGAGGAGACCTGCGACATGTTCTTTGATGGAAATTTTAGCAGATTGGAGATCCCACTTGTTAGTTGAATATTCTAAGAACAAGTTTTCTTGTGAGGTTATGGATGGGAATATATAGGATGAAAAGTATATGGTCATTGACGATGTCATATTCTACAAGGATAGAATCTACCTAGTGCCATATTCGGGGCTCAAGAAGAAGATCCTCACAATAGTTCATGATTCACCACTAGCAGGCCATCAAGGGATTTTCAAAATCTACAGACAGATCAAGGAGAGGTTCTCATGGAAGGGCCTCAAACAGGACGTTATGAGACACATTAGTGAGTGTGTTACTTGCAATAAGAACAATTCAAAGAATGCTCTTCCAATAGGGCTACTTCAACCACTCACCATTCCAAAGAAGAAATGGGAGAGTATATCGATGGACTTCATCACAGGCCTACCCAAGGTCTAGGGTAAGGACTGTATCTATGTAGTGGTATATAGATTGACCAAGTTTGTTCACTTATATTCCATATTGACAGAGTACAATGCAGTTCAAGTGGTTGAGCTATTCTCTAGGGAGGTATTCAGACTTCATGGGTTACCGAGAAACATCGTCAGTGAAAGGGACACTCAATTCATGGGGACATTATGGAAAGATTTTTTTAGGTTGGTGGGGACAAAGATGACACCCAACACTAGATATCACCCTCAGACAGATGAGCAGAACGAAATTATCAACAAGTGGGTTGAAGGATATTTTAGGAACTATGTAGGTGGACAACAGAGAACATGGGTCAAGTGGCTACATTTAGGAGAGAATTGCTACAACACCACATTCCACATGTCCATTGGTATGAAACTCTTATGATAATTGTACGAATATGATGCTCCCACTTTTGTATACTTGGTTTTCAAGGAGAGTAGAAATCCCAAGGCCAAGAATTGAATCGTAGAGAGTCAGGAGATTCTCAAGTTGTTGAAAGAGAACTTGCATACGACACAGAACCGATAGGAGATGAGTGCGGACAAGCACAAAATAGAGCACATCTTTGAGGTTGGGGATTTGATTTTCTTAAGAATCCAACCTTCCAGACAATAATCTCTAAAGAAGAGTGGGGTTGAGAAGCTCAAGCCCAAATTTTATGGCCCTTACAGGATCATGTGCCGAGTAGGCGAAGTTGCTTATGAGCTAGAGCTTCCAAAGGGGAGAAAGATTCATAATGTGTTCCATGTATATTTCCTCAAAAAGGAAGTGGGACAATTCATTATAAAATCATAGGAGCTTCCCCCATTGGATGATGAGGGACAGTTGGAGTTGGTTCCGAAGGTGTTTTTGGAGTTCCAGGAGCGAAAACTGAGGAGCATGGTCATCATAGAGTGTTTAATTAGATCGATATCGATTCCAGTAGAGGACACTACTTGGGAGATCGAGCAGGTGTTGCATCACCCCATATTGGTATTGCTTGAGGACAAGCAATTTCAGGAAGGTTGGACTATAATGTCCCTTTCCAACTAGGAGCTCCAGAGAGGAGACTTAATGGTCTAAGACACCCCGTTAGACTATTTCTAGGGCCAAAAAATGGGTAAACAGGGTTACTATAGGTCACTCCAGTCAAAGGTGTTATGTTTGGAAAGTGACATTGAGCTAAAAGTGGTTAAAAGCGCTTTTAAACCATTATGAGATAAATATAGAACAGACGAGCTAAATTTGGAAGTCAACAATGAATTAGGGATTAGAAAAGATATAAGAGAAGGGTCAACGACTTAATTCATCATTATATAGATTATGACTTGTCATTGAGGAGAGAGGCATATCTCAGGAGATATAGTTCAATGGATTCCAGGAGGAAGACACCAGTTGGTTGATTTCGATGTTGAGAGACACACTCTAGTCAATGGGAAGATCACACAGGTCTTCCTTCATTCTTTAGCAATAGTTACATAGGGTCCATAGGAAATGGTGCACTTATCTAGGGTGAGGGCGCAGCTCCTGAGGAGTTTCAGTGGATCAACTTCTCCCATACAGGGAGAGTTCATAGATTCCCCTCCAACCTAGTTGAGAGGAAGTAAAGGTGCATCTTTCACCTAGTTCCTCGTCAGATTCTGACGAAGGAAACATCTGGGGTGAATTTTCCAGAATTGGGAGTGTGACACTTTTGGTGGACACATTCAGGGTTCCTAAGATATCATTAGATCAGATCTAGGGAAACCCTTCTAACCCATTTCCCAATATACCAAGGCGATCATTTTGAGGTACATCTCATCTGATTCCGATGGTGGAATCACTAGGGCGCATTCCCCCAGGGGGATCCATCTAGGGTCCAGACACACCAGAAGAGGGCCCGATCAGTCATCATGACTAAGAGCTAGAGTAGGGTGCACCATTTGGGACAGTTTCCAGGCCATTCAGAGAAGTTTAGCCACTAGGGAAAACTTTCCAGAATTTCAACAGTTACTATGCGAGTTGTCACAATTCTAGCTCATCCATTGACCCTGCAGTACTCATCTATTATCGTGTATTATATTTTAGTTTTATTATTGTATTCCGGCTAAGATCCTTTTGTCATTTGATCCAGCCAATTCATTCAATTTATCCACATTTGGCATTTGTACTCCGCGGAGATATCATAATATAAAATTTGTAGTCTTTGTTGCATTTGTTATTTATATGATCATTTATATGTTGTAAACCATTAATCCTACACACACATTAGCATCATTTCCTATAATAGCCAAGCCAGGAACATTACATTTAGAATGATTCTTGGACTCACACACACCCCTTTAGATTAAGGGGGGGGGATGTTGGACACGTAATCCTTTTTTTCTGCGTTGCTTGTAATTGTATGTAAAAATGAAGAGTCATAGGTGATAGGAACAATCACCTATTTGGGAAGACCAAGAGTCATATACTCTTGTATATATTTACCTATCATACTAATGTAGAGATGATCAAGTGTGGAGTTAATTTTTTCCATCACCGGCCTATCACTCTATTTTTTAGGTTATTTTTCTATAGGATATAGAAATTAGTTGTTGATGAAACTACTAACATAGATAGACTCAACTATACATATTCCAAATATATAGTTTTCTTTTAAAATTAATATTGTTTACTATTTTTAATCTATTTTTGTCTTCACATATCTCAAAATCCTAGAATACATACCTATTTTATTTATTCTATAACGTTTTGTCGGCTTAACCATTTATAACATGAGATATATGTCGTACTATAAGAGACTAATATCTACGATCTAAAAAAAACATATTTTCATAATGTTAATACCCTTGTAGCCTTCACGAACGGAAGGCATTGTAAATTAAAGGATATATTGACTTACATAATTTTTAAAAAAATTAAAATTAATATTGTAATTTTCAAAAAATACATCGCACTAGAACAATGGGTTCTCTATAATTACACAAGTTTTTGGGATGAAATTACATCATTAAGGTACTCAACACCTGTATAAACGGAGACATATACCTTATATGTTGCTGGAAAAATAACATACCATTGTTAGAAAAAATCAAATTTCACATAGTTATTCACAATTTCTATGAATAAAAGTTGTATATATTTGGAAAGCTAATTCAATTTCCTACATTTCATCTTTTTACATCATATTCAAATTTATTGTAAAAGTACCTTGAATAAGCCCTCCAAGTTAACAAATTTTTGTTTTTCCATGTTTGCATTACCTCTAGTACATCATGAGAGACTATTATTAGCTTGCACATGCCCATACCTTATGTTCTTTTCCCTTCACAACAAATCCTTCTGGTTGAGACATGAAAACATTATCTTTCAAGCCTCCTATCAATAATTCAATCTTCGCATCCATTTAATGAATTTTCCATCCATTATGTGATACTATTGAAAATAGAGTACGGATGGTATCCTATTTTATTGTGGGGGAAAAAGTCTCCTCATAGTCAACACCTTCTTTCTATGAAAATCATTTTTTTATGAGCCTTGTTGTGCTTGTAAAGTGAGCCATTTGATATATACTTTTTCTTGAATACCCACTTGCAGCCGATTGGTTTTGTTTCGAATGGAGGATCCACCAACTTCTATGTCCCATTATTGATGAGAGAATCATATTCCTTTTGAATGGCTTCTTTCCATTCATCATGATAAGTGGCTTCTTCAAAAGAATTTGGTTCAAAGTTAGTAGATAAACTAAACTCACAATCATATGAAACATCCCCGTCATCTACATCACCTGAGTTCGAATTATCTACATTACCTCCATCTTGTCTTGAGGAAATTCTAGTTCTTGACTTTACGATCTCATTAGGATGAACACTTTCAAGTGTTTTTGTGAGCCATTTTGGCGGGCCTTTCTAAGATGGTCTAGGTTTCACAATTGATTGATATGGTGTTGAGTTCTCATCAAGCCTCAACTTTTTAACCCTCTTGGTCACATCATCCAAATGAACTTCAAGTTATGATGAACTAGTGGGAACTTCTTCATCTGGGGAAGATGGTGCTTCGAACAGAGATTCCAAAGATTGACCCAATATAGGGATTCCCCCCTTCAAGTTGTACAATCTCATCATCAAATTCATGATATGTCTTTAAACGAATAATTTTTCTTAGATGATCAAATTGCCTCTCAACAATTATGTCTTTCTTGTAGGATTCAAGAAAGATTATTTATATGGAAATGATGAATTTCTAGTTTGTCTCATTGTAAAGATGATACCCTATTGGTGGTATTTGAGTACCCCAAGAATATGCACTTATGACTCTTTGCATCAAGTTTGTTTCTTTTCTCCTTGGAAATCAAGGAATAGTAGGTGGAACCAAAGACCCTAAGATGCCTTACTGAAAGAATATGGCCATACCACTTTTCATATGGATCCTTTTTTTCAAGAGGCACATGACATGGACACATGCTTTTGACATATACTACACATAGAACTGCATCATCCCAAAACATCAATGTAACATTCTTGAAAAACATCATGGAACAAACCATATTTAGGAGTGTCATGTTCATTCATTCAACCACGTCGTTTTGTTGGGAATTGTATGGAACTGTGGTTTAATATTTGATGTCATGTTGGCAAAGGTAGTTTTCGAATTCATTATATGTATATTCTCTTCCATTATTAGTTCAAAGAGATTCAATACAAGACTTGAGCTTCATTTTGAATCCATACAAGAAAATTTTAAAAGGTTTCAAAAGCTTGTGATTTATCTTTCAGCAAGTACACCCAACACATTCTAGTGTAATCATCAATAAAAAAAAATTACACTAGATAAAGTAGATCTAATTTATCTAAGAAGAGGATACATTAATTCACTAAAATATAAAGGATTCCATGAACAAAATATTTAAAAGATAAAATGGAGATGTAGTTTGTATCTCTCACCATTTGAAAAATATCACTTCAAATAAATAAATAAAAATTGTAACATTTTCTTTCATTATCTATATATAGAACACAAATATATACAATTTATATATATGCTTCAAATATGAATATTAAATCACAATGATTTCAACATCTATATGTATTAGTATAATTGATGGAAATTGAAAATGAAAATAAGTGAATTAGTGAACGAACTCAACTTTATTTTTGGTGAAATTATTTCCCAAATTTAGTAGGAAATTTTCTAGAAGTTATAACTCTACTTGATTGATGGAACTTTGACCATGGAATGTTGTCCTTAAAATTTAAATGAGTAGATCAGGATATAACTTTCCATAGATTAAAAAAAAAAAGTTATAAAAAGGTTGAGTTTGACTACTTATCAACTCAATGCTCACAAATCATCATACAATAAATATTGAGATGTATTGTGTTCATCATCATTTTGCAAATGTGATTAAGATAGTTATTAGGAACATCTAATTTATGTAAAAAAAAATGATGCAACATTTTTAGAGTAATTTTATATGTTTATCTTGGTGATTTCTTGGTGAATCTTGACAATAGATATGTTGCATTAATTTCTCTGTGTTGGAATTATTAACTCCTACTTGTATTAGCTTAAGTTGTGATATTTGATCATACTAGAAGATTGTGGTTTGTTTTTGTATTTTTCATTGTGAGATAGAGTTTGTTTCTACATGAGAAGTTTGTTTCTAAGCTTTAGGAGGTTGTTAGATCTAGTTGGATAATATATGTTCTCTCCAACTAGTTAGCTCCTATTTTGGTGTGTAGTTGAGATATTCTCTCGAAATTTTGTTAGTATGTTAAGATAGAGTATCTATATTAGGCTTGTTGGCACACTGGCAGACCCAGGGTTTAACGCTACAACAACTCACCAACAAAACCCTAACTACCGGCCCTTTTGGCAACATTTGCGAAGCAGATGAAGTTTCACCCAAGGTAGAGGAAGGGGTGGTTGCAGGACTCAACTGTATGCAACCTAAGCTAGGACACAGATATGTGATTATATCGCTTACAGAGAACTTGGAATCGATCATTCATCAATATTATACCCTTATTATACTTTGCATATAGCATGGAGCATCACAGTATTCACTAAGATATAAGATAATTTAGCACTTAGCAACAGTAAAATAGACCAGATACAATAAATCAACACTAAGCATATTCATACATATCAGATCTACTATTCATACACATCTAATGAAGCACAAATCATAAGTAGATCTATCCAAATATATCAAAGCACTTATCCAAAGCAAAAATAAACACATCAAGTCAAAGCACAAAGCATAACACATAGATTTACGTGGTTCACCCCCACCGTGGGGCTACGTCCACCATCTCTTCTTCTTTATTAGCATCTCCAATTGGTTACAATCATGGAGCTACCAAAACCCTACTGCGCAGAGGACATAAGATTTGCACAGCTTGCTAGATCCTTCTTCTTTACGTTACAACACAAAGTCGTCTATATCTCAACATAGGGACTTCCACTAAGCTATGCAAGTTTATAAGATGCACAACCCCTTGATCACACAGATCCCACTCGGCACATAGCCTATATCACATATATACAATCCTTAGATATTTTAATAAATGCTTAGACGTCTATTTATACATTAAACAAGTGGTCTTAAACGTGGGTAAACCCACAGGCCGACATCCCTATCCCATTACATTGTCCCAAAACCCAAAATGGGCCCAAAAGTGGGCCGAGATCCCACAATCTCTACTTTGCCTGGCGCTCCATCTTCGACAAGCTGTCGAAGTCCCAAAAATGGTCAAATATGACCAAGTAACTTCAAAACTTGGTCAAGGGCTAACAGGCCCCCAACACTCACCTATGATTCGTCTCGAATCACTTTGGTCTGAGAAGTTCCACCTTGAATGCCTCAAGCTTGGATCGAGCTACTTCGACTTATTGTAGTGTGACTACCTCTTTCTCAGTGATCTCCTAGATGAGTGCATCACTGACTGGTCCCTCTAGGTGTTGTTCTGCTATACTCACAACCTGTTCAAGTTCTACTCCTTGGTTTTCAAATTCGGTGAATAGTTGGCATGCCTTCTCTTGCACTGGTTGAAGTCATTGAGAGACTTCCATTAATTTACTTTGAAGTGTGTGTACCTGCTGCTGGGCTGTGATTTGCTTTGGAAACCTCTTCATTCTCTCTATTGGTGACAAGGCCTTTAGCTGTGCTTGTAATGTGTCTTCCTGCTGCTTTGCGTGTTGGAGCTGTGACTCTAACGCCTGTAACTCTAGATTTTCTGTGAGATTTCCATACGTATGAGCACTTTTGGAGCTCAGCTAATTTTATTCCAATGCAAAGGCTTTTAATCAGTCAACTTCACTATGGGAAGTTGCCTCTCTTATATCTCTTATTTATTGAGGAGTCTCGGGCACAGTGCGAAGTTCCAAGTCTGCGATGCGCTGCTGAAGTTGTTGGATCACTTCTTCCAGTTGTGCCACCTTCTGTGGAACCCATTCTTCTGTCTGGAATTTGATGACTGTCACAAAGTGAAGTGCTCTATGAACCTATTCCTATACTTCGAGTTTCTCTGCGAGCAACTGTTCCTTGTCTTGTTGTAGCGTTTCTTTCTCTTCCTCCCACTTTGCTTGAAGAGCTAGTTTTTCTCGTTCTACATTACTATGCTATTCTAGCAGATTTTCCTATGCCTGCACCAAATCTTGGGTGGCTTGTGTTGTCTCTTCCTGATGTCATCGAAGGAAAGCTTCAAATTTATCGGCAATATGGTGCAATTGGGCTAGCTCATCTCCTGGTTATTTTGTTCCACTTGTCGAGGGCGCAATAGAAACTATGTGGCTGGATTGTAGTGCCTACTGCACCACTTGAAGTTCACCCTTGATTCAGCTGAATACCTCCTCCTGCTTCACTTCTTTATTTTCTATGATATCCAGTGAAGCATCATTCAACACAACGATTAAGAAGTTGAAGTCGTCTGGGGTGAGGGTAGTCTTAAGCATAGTCCTGGTGGATTTGTCTTTCTTCCAGGACGAAGGCTTTGGTGGGGTAACCTTCCTTTTCTTGGATGGATCCTCCTCCTCTCTAGGAGGATTAAATTCACCTTTGTTATGCTAGACTTATGTGCCACCTATCTCTCCACCATCATGTCCCTGCTCAGGTGAGATCGAAGTGGTATTCTCCAATGTGCTATGGACATCATGTACTTCATCATCTTTCTTCATCTGCTTGGTCCAAGTTTGTCCGACATAGTTTCAGGGATATCCACATCAGACATCTTTGCAGGTTCCACTAGAACAAGGAGGTCCGTTGACCATTCCTTGGTAATCTCCTCCAAGTCATCTTCTGTCAACTTGTAATATGACTGGAGCTATTGTTTATGCTCATCATCACTTGCTGTAATATAGGTGAAGTGGCGGTCTGCATTGAATTTCATTAAGGGTCTAAACCTGTAGAGGGTGTTCGGAGTGATGCGCGGTGTAGCCTAGATTGCGATATTCAACTTATTGTAATAGGTGCGGAAGATGGAATTGGACAACCAATACTTGTTCATGTCACTGGAGTACCACAGCATACAGAACTTCGCAGACAGTGGTTCAAAGGGTTCGATATCCAGGAAAGTGGTGCCTTCTAGTAGCTCCCGGGAAATGAAAGCGATCAGTATGAGAAGCCAACTAAAGTGGAACTCATACGCTTGGTCCTACACTTCTCTGCAATCAATCTCTAGTTGATTGACAAGGTACTATGCCTAGTTCATCTGTAGTCCCTCTACGCACTTCCTTGAGAGTTTGACCATGAATCCGGTCACTTGAGTTGGTATATTCTTAAGAACTAGCTTGCCCGCGATCACCTGACATGAAAGGTGAACTGTGCCACTCTGGATAGAGGATACCTTGTGGCCTCGCGTGCCCTTCTCAACATCACTATAAGTTTCTTTAATTCTCTACGCTAATGCTCGGTTTGAGGTATTTCCAAGGTAGAACTCCTGTGGGTCAGGGCCTTGCATACTAAGCCCTATGATCCAATTGATCAAGGTCAAATCCAAAGTGATGTGTCAGTTCAGCCATAGGTATCCGTCATGATAGCGTGACAACAGTAGATTTACACATGCATTCACCTCCCGATGTCGTCCGAAGCGCCAAATATTCATCATGTTGAGCAGTATGGACTTCGTGAGGTTCTGGGTCCATGACTGTGGGATGATCTTGGAATTCTTGTCTTTAGTCCTGGTTAGATACTTGTGCAGGGTGAGCATGTTGTAAGATTTCCAATCTCCAAGGTTGAAGTCACTAAACTTTTGTGCTGCAAGCTTATCCTGGTCAGCACGAACTATGTGCACCCCTTTCAGAAGGTACGTGGTGATCAAAGTATACTCGAAGTCACAGGGTACACTGTCACGATTGATGGCGTTGTTGAGGGGTGGTAAGTAAGCCGGTAGAATGCGTGGAATAAGCTTGGCGTTCATGATTTCATCTATGTGCTTTGTTCTTCTCTCTGTCATGGTTTTGGAAGTTCCTGCTCCATGAGAAGCTGAGGGAGAATCTTGGACTCCTCTTGTTGATGATGCTTGTACAACTACAGAGATCCTTCTTTCCAACATGAATCTCTCAGTAATTAAGTCAATCAAAACTTCTTTGACTACTTTCTCTGTGGCACTAAGCTCGTCCGACATACAAGCTCGGGGTCAATTAGATTGGGTGTGAACTAAATTTAGAGATTTCAATGGAGGGTATGGGAACAAGGCGATGATCATAGTGAAAAATAATCTCAGGCTGTGGGCTTAAATTCTTAGTTATCAAAAAGTATTCTCGGTGAGTGGCGCAGTGGACTAAGTAAGAAAATTAGCAACAAGTATGAGGCATCATTAACTCATGTTCTGTCTGTTATGGCACGATCTGACAGTCTAGTGGTGAACCATCGATGCTTTTCAACCCGTTCAGAATGGAATTCAAACGGTTGTATAGGATTCCAATGGCTATATTGTTTTTCCTCGGTGAAGTGGCCTATGTCGCTGGTCTGATATCTCGATGAAGTTCAATTTCTGCAAGGTTCTCTCTGGAATATTCTGTAGCCTGTCGATCTTAGCTCTCTTTTTACTTAGCTTCCTAGCCTTCTTTCCATTGAGCTTTGTCTCGATGATTCTCTTCCCATTCTGATTCTTATTTTCCTTGGACATAGTCACTTCGCATTGTTGAGATTCTCTCCTAAGACTGAAGGGTAATACTTCTTCTATATCTGAGACAAATACTTCAATCTTCTGTGAGTCCTCTAATGCTCTTGCAGTTTTGACATATGGGCTTCTAGTGTCAAGTAGCTTCAATTTTCCCTGTTGTTCTTCAATCAACTGCGCAATCCTTCTGGTCATGAAATCTTTTAACTCTTGTCTTTGTTGTTCTAAAACCTTTTCTTCTTCCATATTTTTGGATTGATCTTTCTCAATCCAAGTAACATATTAAATGAGGCGTTGTCCTCAATAAACTTGATAATCTCAAAATCTTCCTCTGTCGGAGTTCCATTAGCATTCATAGATATCTGAGTGAGCCTTCTGTTGGCAGCCAACTCATTTTTTTTATTACCATAAAAATGCTGCCTACACCTCTTGTCTTCTAAACGACAAATCCTCGTCGCACTATGCTTCAAGACATTTGTTTCCTTTTTGCGACAATTGCAAATTTGATTTCGATTTGAT